>SJYC01078056.1:0-41689 GCA_006408675.1 Madoqua kirkii | reverse complement strand
TTAATCTAACAATTTCAGTATGATGTGTCTAACATAAAATACAATATTAATTAAAATAAATAGTATATATTTGCACACAGTAAATTGAATCAACCTAAAGTTTACTGAGAAAAATAACCACAATTAGCAAATGACTCTCTAAAGAATTTGCAGGCTTATAAAGAGTTCTGAGTCAAAAAATATTCTCATCTATTTTTGAATTCTGTTAAGAATAATGTCTTTAGTCTGTAAAGTTACAAAGAAGCGAGTGATAATATCAAACAAAATATCATTCATTTCATGTCATTCAAAGAAACCACATCTGCTTATCTTTGAATCTCAACTTCAAAAAGCACAGGGAATCCTAATTGTAGAAGGAATGTGGAATAGTTTACTGAGTCTAGCTATTTCATTAGTATTTCTATACTCAATGTAGTCTCATAATTCATAAAATGTGTCTCTGCTAAGCAATTCCAGAAAATGGGAAGCTTCATTTATTTTTCATTTCAAATATAATTTGTTTTTGCTAGTGTACTTATTTAGGATTTAGATCACATTTTCCCTAAATCAAAACTATTTGAAGCAGCTTACAAGATAAACATAATGCAGAATAAAACAATTTAAGGATAAAATTGGTTTTTATCAGTAATGGTTTTTCCAGTAGTCATGTATGGATGTGACAGTTGGACCGTAAAGAAGGCTGAGTGCTGAAGAATTGATGATTTCCAACAGTGGTGCTGGAGAAGACTCTTAAGTCCCTTGGACAGCGAAGATATCAAACCAGTCAATCCTAAAGGAAATCAATCCAGAATACACATCGGAAGGACTGATGCTGAAGATCCAATACTCTGGCCACTTGATACAAAGAGTCGACTCATGGGAAAATAACCTGATGCTGGGAAAGATTGAAGGCAAGAGAAGGAGGTGACAGAGGATGAGATGGTTGGATTGCATCACTGACTCAACGGACATGAGTTTGAGCAAACTCTGAGATGTCAGGAAGGACAGGGAAGCCTGGCATGCTGCATTCCACAGGGCTGCAGAAAGTCAGACATGACTTGGCAACTGAAGAACAGCAAGGATAAAAGCCAAATGAAACTATCAATATGAAAAGTAAGCCAAGTCTACTTCCTCCTTCCCCAGGAGAGGCCATGCTTACAAAATCTGGCACTCAAAAACCACTTCACGGTGTCCTGGTAGGTGAATTAAAATGACCTACTAAGAAAATTTTGTACACAGAAAATTTGAGATTTGATGAGGGTAGAGGGAACTGGAAATATTGAGTGCATGGTGATGGTCCTCAAACTCATCTCCTATGCCCTGGAATTCTCCCATGTACTGCAGGATAACTACTTTCTATCATTCTTCTACAGCTTTAGTCACTGAGAATTAACATAAGAAATCAATTTATATTTATTTTACATTAATCATTTAATATGCTGGATACAGTATTGAAGATATAGGCCCCACAACAGGGATGGTGACATCCTCCATGAGGTCAAAGTAAATTTGTATTATTCACTATGACATTTTCCTTGTAGAAAGCATAATGAGAAAGAATTTTTTTATATTAACACCAAAATATCATGTGGGCAAATTCAGTTCAGTTCAGTCATGCAGTTGTGTTGAACTCTTTGTGACCCCATGGACTGCAGCACGCCAGGCTTCCCTGTCCATCATCAACTCCCGGAGCTTGCTCAAACTCATGTCCATTGAGTCAGTGATGCCATCCAAGGATTTCATCCTCTGTTATCCCTTTCTCCTTCCACCTTCAATTTTCCCGGCATCAGAGTCTTTTCCAGTGAGTCAGTTCTTCCCATCAGGAGGCCAAAGTATTGGAGTTTCGGCTGCAGCATAAGTCCTTCCAATGAATATTCCTTTAGGATGGACTGGTTGGATCTCCTTGCAGTCCAAAGGACTCTCAAGAGACTTCTCTAACACCGCAGTTCAAAAGCATCAATTCTTTGGCACTCAGCTTTCTTTATAGTCCAACTCTTACATCCATACATGACTACTGGAAAAACCGTAGCTTTGACTAGACAGACATTTGTTGGCAAAGTTATGTCTCTGGTTTTTAATATGCTGTCTAGGCTGGTCATAGCTTTTCTTCCAAAGAGGAAGCATTTTTTAATTTCATGGGTGCAGTCAACATCTGCAGTGATTTTGGAGGCCAAAAAAATAGTCTGTCACTGTTTCTGTTATTTCCCCATCTATAATGCCGTGAAGTGATGGGACCAGATGCAATGATCTTAGCTTTCTGAATGTTGAGTTTTAAGCCAACGTTTTCACTCTATTTCACTTTCATCAAGAGGCTCTTTAGTTCTTCTTCACTTTCTGCCATAAGAGTGGTGTCATTAGCATATCTGAGGTTACTGATACTTCTCCAGGCAATCTTGGTTCCAGCTTGTGCTTCATCCAGCCTGGCATTGCACATGATGTACTCTGTATATAAGTTAAATAAGCAGGATGACAGTATACAGCTTTGATGTACTCCTTTCCCTATTTGGAACCTGTCTGTTGTTCCATGTCCAGTTCTAACTGTTGCTTCCTGACCTGCATACAGATTTCTCAGGAAGCAGGTCAGGTGATCTGGTATTCCTCTCTCTTGAGGAATTTTTCATAGTTTTCTATGATCCACAAAAAAGGCTTTGGCATAGTCAATAAACAGGTAGTAGATGTTTATCTGGAATTTTTGGAACTCTCACGCTTTTTTAATGAGCCAATAGATGTTGGAAATTTGATCACTGTTTCTGCTGCCTTTTCTAAATCCAACTTGAACATCTGGAAGTTCACGGTTCATGTACTGCTGAATCCTGGCTTGGAGAATTTTGATCATTACTTTGCTAGCATGTGAGATAAGTGCAGTTGTGTGGTAGTTTGAACATTCTTTGGCATTGCCTTTCTTAGGGACTGGAAAGAAAACTGACCTTTTCCAGTCCTGTGGCCACTGCTGAGTTTTCCCAATTTGCCGGCATATTGAGTGCAGCACTTTCACAGCATCATCTCATAGGATTTGAAATAGCTCTACTGGAATTCCATCACCTCCACTAGCTTTGTTCATAGTGATGCTTTCTAAGGCCCACTTGACTTCACATTCCAGGGTGTCTGGCTCTCGTGATTATCTTGGTCATGAAGATCTTTTTTGGACAGTTCTTCTGTGTATTCTTGCCACCTCTTCTTAATATCTTCTGCTTCTGCTAGGTCCATACCATTTCTGTCCTTTATCAAGCCCATCTGTGCATGAAATGTTTCCTTGGTATCTCTAATTTTCTTGATGACATCTCTAATCTTTCCCATTCTGTTTTCCTCTATTTCTTTGCATTGATTGCTGAGGAAAGCTTTCTTATCTCTCCTTGCTATTCTTCGGAACTCTGCATTCAGACACTTGTATCTTTCCTTTTCTGCTTTGCTTTTCACTTCTCTTCTTTTCACAGCTATTTGTAAGGCCTCCCAGACAGCCATTTTGCTTTTTTGCATTTCTTTTCCATGGGGATGGTCTTGATCCCTGTCTCCTGTACAGTGTCACAAACCTCCATCCATAGCTCATCAGGCACTCTATCTATAAGATCTAGGCCCTTAAATCTATTTCTCACTTCCCCTGTATAATCTTAAGGGATCTGATTTAGGTCATACCTGAATGGTCTAGAGGTTTTCCCTACTTTCATCAATTTCAGTCTGAATTTGGCAATAAGGAGTTCATGATCTGAGCCACAGACAGCTCTTGGTCTTGTTTTTGCTGACTGTATAGAGGTTCTCCATCTTTGGCTGCAAAGAATATAATCAATCTGATTTCAGAGTTGACCATCTGGTGATGTCCATGTGTAGAATCTTGTCTTGTGTTGTTGGAAGAGGGTGCTTGGTATGACCAGTGCATTTTCTTGGCAAAACTCTGTTAGTCTTTGCCCTGCTTCATTCCACATTCCAAGGACAAATTTTCCTGTTACTCAAGGTGTTTCTTGACTTCCTACTTTTGCATTCCAGATCCGTATAATGAAAAGGATATATTTTGGGGATGTTAGTTCTAGAAGGTCTTGTAGGTCTTCATAGAATTGTTCAACTTCAGCTTCTTCAGCATTACTATTTGGGGCATAGACTTGTATTACTGTGATATTGAATGATTTGCTTTGGAAATAAAGAGAGATCATTTTCTTTTTTTTGAGATTGCATCCAGTACTGCATTCTGGACTCTTTTGTTGACTATGAGGGCGACTCCATTTCTTCTAAGGGATTCTTGCCCACGGTAGTATATATAATGGTCATGAGTTAAATTCACCTATTACAGTGAATTTTAGTTTGCTGATTCCTATAACGTTGATATTCACTCTTGCCATCTCCTGTTTGACCACTTCCAACTTGCCTTGATTCATAGACCTAATATTCCAGATTCCTATGCAGTATTGTTCCTAACAGTATTGCACTTTACTTCCATCACCAGTCACATCCACAGCTGGGTGTTGTTTTCACCCTGGCTCCATCTCTTCATTCTTTCTGGAGTGATTTCTCCACCGATCTCCAGTAGCATATTGAGCACCTACTGACCTGGGAGTTCATCTGCAGTGTCCTATCTTTTGCCTTTTCATGCTGCTTATGGGGCTTTTAAGGCAAGAAGTGGTTTGCCATTCACTTCTCCAGTTGGCCACATTTTTTCAGAACTCTCCACCATGACCCTTCCATCTTGGGTGGCCCTATATGGCATGGCTCATTATTTCATTGAGTTAGACAAGTGGTCCATGTGGTCAGTTTAGTTGGCTTTCTGATAGTGGTTTTCATTGTGTTGTCCCTCTGATGGATAAGAAGCTTATGGAAGCTTCCTGATGGGAGAGACTGACTAAGGGGAAAACTGCATCTTGTTCTGATGGGCAGGGCCATGTTCAGAAATCTTCAATCCAATTTTCTGTTGATGGGCGGGGTTGTGTTCCCTCCCTGTGTTTGACCTGAGACCAAACTATGGTGGAGGTAATGAAGCTAATCATGACCTCCTTCAAAAGGTCCCATGCATTCATGGCTGCACTGAGTGCCCTGAAGCTGCAGCAGGCCACCACCAGTCCACACCTCTGCCGGAGACTCCTGGATACCTTGGGCAAGTCTGGGTCAGTCTCTTGTGCAGTCACTGCTCCTTTCTTCTGGTTCCTCGTGTGTACAAGGTTTTCTTTGTGCCCTCCAAGAGTCTGTTTCCCAGTCCTGTGTAAGTTCTGGTGGCTTTATAGTGGAGTTAATGGCGACCTCCTCCAAGAGGGCTTATGCCATACCCAGGTCTGCTGAAGCCAGAGCCTCTGCCATTGTGATGAGCCACTGCTGACCCATACCTCCACAGGAGACATTCAAACACATTACTGGCTCAGTCTCTGTGGGGTCTCTGGATCCTGGTATGCACAAGTTTGTTTGAGCCCTCCAAGTGTCTCTTGTGGGTAAGGGGTTTGATTCTAATAGCAATTTTGCCCCTCCTATTGTCTTGCAGGGCTTCTCCTTTGCCCTTGGACATAGAGTATCTTTTTTTGGTGGCATCCAACATTCTCCTATCAGTGGTTTTTCAGTAGTGAGTTGTAATTTTGGAGTTCTTGCAGAAGAGGAGCACATGTCCTTGTACTCCGCTATCTTCATCCACCACTATTTGTGGTCAAACAGTGGCTCTGAATTGTGCCTGGGTGTTGCAAGTGTTACTATTGATTTTTTCCCTTGTTTATGAGGGAACACAATTCTAACTCTCAAGTGAATAAACTGAAGTTTACAATGTTTGAATGGTTTAAAATACCAGAGCTAGGAACTTACCAAGCTAGGAGTTGAACCAAGATTTATGTGACTCCAAACGATATTATATATGCATGCACTTAACTATTAAAATGTTCAAATATATACAAAATAAAAAGTATATTAATGTCCAGTGAACATGTACGTACTTCTCAAATTATCAATATTCTGCCAGTACTGTGCCATTCTTACCTCTAGCCATCTATAAAGTGTTTGTTAGTTGCTCAGTCATGTGTGAACCCATGGACTATAGCCCTCCAGGCTCCTCTGTCCATGGAATTCTCCAGGCAAGAATACTGGAGGGGGTTACCATTCCCTTCTCCACGGGTCTTTCCAACTCAGGGATCGAAGCTGATCTCCCACATTGCAGGGAGATTCTTCACTGTCTGGGCCACCAGGAAAGCCTTCATACAATTAGTTTTTACTGTTATATACTATCAGATGAATATTGGGCAATTATCAGCCTTTGGTATTTTAATGTGAATAAAATATATTATATTTATTTGCATTGGAAATTATTCTTGGCACCCAGGAAAACTGAGTAAGCATCAGTAATGATTATTATTGATATTCTGTCCCACATGTGGCATAGCATCTCCAATAACAAAAATATATTAACAGGTTTTATATATGACTTTTACAGAAAAGATTATAATCTTAACAGGGCTCAGTTTGAGAATGCATGACTCATTTGCTTATATGATAAAGACATTTATTGCTAAACTACATTGAAAAGTCATTCCTACTGAGCTGAAATGACAAATCATTTTAATTCAAGAATATACTGGTAGATAAAATAACTTCAAATAATTTTGTGATGCTAGCTTGAAGTTCCCAAATGTTCATTAGTGAATATGTCTACATTTTCACATCTTATGTCCAAGATTGTCTATTTACTTCTGAACTCTGCTTACTCCTGGAAAATTGAGGACTCCATTTCTTTTCTGAGGATAAAGAATACATTGAAAACCCGGAAAACATTCCCTAATACATTTAATCCAGCTTTTCTGCATCTCAAATATCTCATTTTCAACCATAGCAATGTAGCTGCAGAATGTATATAGTTGGGAATACATTTAATTTCACAATAGGGAATTCTCTGGCAGCCCAATTGTTAGGATTCTGAACTTCCATTGCAGGGAACATGAGTTTGATCCCTGGTCAAGAAAATAAGATCCCTCATGTCATGTGGCACAGCCATACACATACATACATATATATAATATGCATATGTATATGTATATATGTGTGTATGTGTATGTATGACTTGATAACTATACATAGTAATAATTGTTTTGAGGAAAACAAAATTTAGAAAAGTATGCAACCTATTCAGGGTCACACAGCTAGTACACATACTCAGATAAGTAAACTGATTTTTTCGGAGTCCATTTTAGGTTGCTTGCTCAATCTGTTTTCTTTCCTTCTTGGCACAAATCTTCTATCAAGTCATATAGTATCAGGTTTTAAAATGCAATCTTTTACCTGGGGGATAACATCCATTCCTATAGTAACTGTTCTAGTTCAAGCCAACATCATCCTTCCCTGACCATATGCATGGCCTCCTGAAGGGCATCCTTGCTTTTACACTCATCCCCTCCCAAAGGTCCTAAAATTAACCAAGGTTTATTCTTTCTATGGCATAGTTCTTGACTAGATGTACCTTTGTTGGCAAAGTAATGTCTCTGTTTTTAATATGATGTCTCAGTTCAGTTCAGTCCTTCAGTTGTGTCCAACTCTCTGCAACTCCATGAATTGCAGTACACCAGGGCTCCTTGTCCATCACCAACTCACAGAGTTCACTCAAACTCACATCCATCGAGTCAGTGATGCCATCCAGCCATTTCATCCTCTATCGTCCCCTTCTTGTCCTGCCCCCAATCCTTCCCAGCATCAGAGTCTTTTCCAATGAGTCAGCCCTTGGCATGAGGTGGGCAAAGTATTGGAGTTTCAGCTTTAGCATCAGTTCTTTCAATGAACACCCAGGACTGATCTCCTTTAGGATGGCCTGGTTGGATCTCCTTGGAGTCCAAGGAACTCTCAGGAGTCTTCTCCAACACCACAGTTCAAAAGCATCAATTCTTGGTGCTCAGCTTTCTTCATAGTACAACTCTCACATCCATACATGACAACTGGAAAAACCATAGCCTTGACTAGACAGACATTTGTTGGCAAAGTAATATCTCTGCTTTTTAATATGCTATCTAGGTTGGTCAAAACTTTCCTTCCAAGGAGTAAGTGTCTTATAATCTCATGGCTTCAATCACCATCTGCAGTTATTTTGGAGCCCACAAAATACAGCCAGCCACTGTTTCCTCATCTATTTGCTATGAAGTGATGGGACCAGATGCTATGATCTTCATTTTCTGAATGTTGAGCTTTAAGCCAACTTGTTCACTTTTTCTTTCACTTTCATCAAGAGGCTTTTTAGTTCTTTTTCACTTTCTGCCATAAGGGTGGTGTCATCTGCATATCTGAGGTTATTGATATTTCTCCCAGCAATCTTGATTCCAGCTTGTGCTTCTTCCAGCCCAGTGTTTCTCATGATGTACTCTGCATAGAAGTTAAATAAGCAGGGTGACAATATACAGCCTTGACGTACTCCTTTTCCTATTTGGAACCAGTCTGTTGTTCCATGTCCAGTTCTAACTGTTGCTTCCTGACCTGCATACAGATTTCTCAGGAAGCAGGTCAGGTGATCTGGTATTCCTCTCTCTTGAGGAATTTTTCATAGTTTTCTATGATCCACAAAAAAGGCTTTGGCATAGTCAATAAACAGGTAGTAGATGTTTATCTGGAATTTTTGGAACTCTCACGCTTTTTTAATGAGCCAATAGATGTTGGAAATTTGATCACTGTTTCTGCTGCCTTTTCTAAATCCAACTTGAACATCTGGAAGTTCACGGTTCATGTACTGCTGAATCCTGGCTTGGAGAATTTTGATCATTACTTTGCTAGCATGTGAGATAAGTGCAGTTGTGTGGTAGTTTGAACATTCTTTGGCATTGCCTTTCTTAGGGACTGGAAAGAAAACTGACCTTTTCCAGTCCTGTGGCCACTGCTGAGTTTTCCAAATTTGCCGGCATATTGAGTGCAGCACTTTCACAGCATCATCTCATAGGATTTGAAATAGCTCTACTGGAATTCCATCACCTCCACTAGCTTTGTTCATAGTGATGCTTTCTAAGGCCCACTTGACTTCACATTCCAGGGTGTCTGGCTCTCGTGATTATCTTGGTCATGAAGATCTTTTTTGGACAGTTCTTCTGTGTATTCTTGCCACCTCTTCTTAATATCTTCTGCTTCTGCTAGGTCCATACCATTTCTGTCCTTTATCAAGCCCATCTGTGCATGAAATGTTTCCTTGGTATCTCTAATTTTCTTGATGACATCTCTAATCTTTCCCATTCTGTTTTCCTCTATTTCTTTGCATTGATTGCTGAGGAAAGCTTTCTTATCTCTCCTTGCTATTCTTCGGAACTCTGCATTCAGACACTTGTATCTTTCCTTTTCTGCTTTGCTTTTCACTTCTCTTCTTTTCACAGCTATTTGTAAGGCCTCCCAGACAGCCATTTTGCTTTTTTGCATTTCTTTTCCATGGGGATGGTCTTGATCCCTGTCTCCTGTACAATGTCACAAACCTCCATCCATAGCTCATCAGGCACTCTATCTATAAGATCTAGGCCCTTAAATCTATTTCTCACTTCCCCTGTATAATCTTAAGGGATCTGATTTAGGTCATACCTGAATGGTCTAGAGGTTTTCCCTACTTTCATCAATTTCAGTCTGAATTTGGCAATAAGGAGTTCATGATCTGAGCCACAGACAGCTCTTGGTCTTGTTTTTGCTGACTGTATAGAGGTTCTCCATCTTTGGCTGCAAAGAATATAATCAATCTGATTTCAGAGTTGACCATCTGGTGATGTCCATGTGTAGAATCTTGTCTTGTGTTGTTGGAAGAGGGTGCTTGGTATGACCAGTGCATTTTCTTGGCAAAACTCTGTTAGTCTTTGCCCTGCTTCATTCCACATTCCAAGGACAAATTTTCCTGTTACTCAAGGTGTTTCTTGACTTCCTACTTTTGCATTCCAGATCCGTATAATGAAAAGGATATATTTTGGGGATGTTAGTTCTAGAAGGTCTTGTAGGTCTTCATAGAATTGTTCAACTTCAGCTTCTTCAGCATTACTATTTGGGGCATAGACTTGTATTACTGTGATATTGAATGATTTGCTTTGGAAATAAAGAGAGATCATTTTCTTGTTTTTGAGATTGCATCCAGTACTGCATTCTGGACTCTTTTGTTGACTATGAGGGCGACTCCATTTCTTCTAAGGGATTCTTGCCCACGGTAGTATATATAATGGTCATGAGTTAAATTCACCTATTACAGTGAATTTTAGTTTGCTGATTCCTATAACGTTGATATTCACTCTTGCCATCTCCTGTTTGACCACTTCCAACTTGCCTTGATTCATAGACCTAATATTCCAGATTCCTATGCAGTATTGTTCCTAACAGTATTGCACTTTACTTCCATCACCAGTCACATCCACAGCTGGGTGTTGTTTTCACCCTGGCTCCATCTCTTCATTCTTTCTGGAGTGATTTCTCCACCGATCTCCAGTAGCATATTGAGCACCTACTGACCTGGGAGTTCATCTGCAGTGTCCTATCTTTTGCCTTTTCATGCTGCTTATGGGGCTTTTAAGGCAAGAAGTGGTTTGCCATTCACTTCTCCAGTTGGCCACATTTTTTCAGAACTCTCCACCATGACCCTTCCATCTTGGGTGGCCCTATATGGCATGGCTCATTATTTCATTGAGTTAGACAAGTGGTCCGTGTGGTCAGTTTAGTTGGCTTTCTGATAGTGGTTTTCATTGTGTTGTCCCTCTGATGGATAAGAAGCTTATGGAAGCTTCCTGATGGGAGAGACTGACTAAGGGGAAAACTGCATCTTGTTCTGATGGGCAGGGCCATGTTCAGAAATCTTCAATCCAATTTTCTGTTGATGGGCGGGGTTGTGTTCCCTCCCTGTGTTTGACCTGAGACCAAACTATGGTGGAGGTAATGAAGCTAATCATGACCTCCTTCAAAAGGTCCCATGCATTCATGGCTGCACTGAGTGCCCTGAGCTGCAGCAGGCCACCACCAGTCCACACCTCTGCCGGAGACTCCTGGATACCTTGGGCAAGTCTGGGTCAGTCTCTTGTGCAGTCACTGCTCCTTTCTTCTGGTTCCTCGTGTGTACAAGGTTTTCTTTGTGCCCTCCAAGAGTCTGTTTCCCAGTCCTGTGTAAGTTCTGGTGGCTTTATAGTGGAGTTAATGGCGACCTCCTCCAAGAGGGCTTATGCCATACCCAGGTCTGCTGAAGCCAGAGCCTCTGCCATTGTGATGAGCCACTGCTGACCCATACCTCCACAGGAGACATTCAAACACATTACTGGCTCAGTCTCTGTGGGGTCTCTGGATCCTGGTATGCACAAGTTTGTTTGAGCCCTCCAAGTGTCTCTTGTGGGTAAGGGGTTTGATTCTAATAGCAATTTTGCCCCTCCTATTGTCTTGCAGGGCTTCTCCTTTGCCCTTGGACATAGAGTATCTTTTTTTGGTGGCATCCAACATTCTCCTATCAGTGGTTTTTCAGTAGTGAGTTGTAATTTTGGAGTTCTTGCAGAAGAGGAGCACATGTCCTTGTACTCCGCTATCTTCATCCACCACTATTTGTGGTCAAACAGTGGCTCTGAATTGTGCCTGGGTGTTGCAAGTGTTACTATTGATTTTTTCCCTTGTTTATGAGGGAACACAATTCTAACTCTCAAGTGAATAAACTGAAGTTTACAATGTTTGAATGGTTTAAAATACCAGAGCTAGGAACTTACCAAGCTAGGAGTTGAACCAAGATTTATGTGACTCCAAACGATATTATATATGCATGCACTTAACTATTAAAATGTTCAAATATATACAAAATAAAAAGTATATTAATGTCCAGTGAACATGTACGTACTTCTCAAATTATCAATATTCTGCCAGTACTGTGCCATTCTTACCTCTAGCCATCTATAAAGTGTTTGTTAGTTGCTCAGTCATGTGTGAACCCATGGACTATAGCCCTCCAGGCTCCTCTGTCCATGGAATTCTCCAGGCAAGAATACTGGAGGGGGTTACCATTCCCTTCTCCACGGGTCTTTCCAACTCAGGGATCGAAGCTGATCTCCCACATTGCAGGGAGATTCTTCACTGTCTGGGCCACCAGGAAAGCCTTCATACAATTAGTTTTTACTGTTATATACTATCAGATGAATATTGGGCAATTATCAGCCTTTGGTATTTTAATGTGAATAAAATATATTATATTTATTTGCATTGGAAATTATTCTTGGCACCCAGGAAAACTGAGTAAGCATCAGTAATGATTATTATTGATATTCTGTCCCACATGTGGCATAGCATCTCCAATAACAAAAATATATTAACAGGTTTTATATATGACTTTTACAGAAAAGATTATAATCTTAACAGGGCTCAGTTTGAGAATGCATGACTCATTTGCTTATATGATAAAGACATTTATTGCTAAACTACATTGAAAAGTCATTCCTACTGAGCTGAAATGACAAATCATTTTAATTCAAGAATATACTGGTAGATAAAATAACTTCAAATAATTTGTGATGCTAGCTTGAAGTTCCCAAATGTTCATTAGTGAATATGTCTACATTTTCACATCTTATGTCCAAGATTGTCTATTTACTTCTGAACTCTGCTTACTCCTGGAAAATTGAGGACTCCATTTCTTTTCTGAGGATAAAGAATACATTGAAAACCCGGAAAACATTCCCTAATACATTTAATCCAGCTTTTCTGCATCTCAAATATCTCATTTTCAACCATAGCAATGTAGCTGCAGAATGTATATAGTTGGGAATACATTTAATTTCACAATAGGGAATTCTCTGGCAGCCCAGTTGTTAGGATTCTGAACTTCCATTGCAGGGAACATGAGTTTGATCCCTGGTCAAGAAAATAAGATCCCTCATGTCATGTGGCACAGCCATACACATACATACATATATATAATATGCATATGTATATGTATATATGTGTGTATGTGTATGTATGACTTGATAACTATACATAGTAATAATTGTTTTGAGGAAAACAAAATTTAGAAAAGTATGCAACCTATTCAGGGTCACACAGCTAGTACACATACTCAGATAAGTAAACTGATTTTTTCGGAGTCCTTTTTAGGTTGCTTGCTCAATCTGTTTTCTTTCCTTCTTGGCACAAATCTTCTATCAAGTCATATAGTATCAGGTTTTAAAATGCAATCTTTTACCTGGGGGATAACATCCATTCCTATAGTAACTGTTCTAGTTCAAGCCAACATCATCCTTCCCTGACCATATGCATGGCCTCCTGAAGGGCATCCTTGCTTTTACACTCATCCCCTCCCAAAGGTCCTAAAATTAACCAAGGTTTATTCTTTCTATGGCATAGTTCTTGACTAGATGTACCTTTGTTGGCAAAGTAATGTCTCTGTTTTTAATATGATGTCTCAGTTCAGTTCAGTCCTTCAGTTGTGTCCAACTCTCTGCAACTCCATGAATTGCAGTACACCAGGGCTCCTTGTCCATCACCAACTCACAGAGTTCACTCAAACTCACATCCATCGAGTCAGTGATGCCATCCAGCCATTTCATCCTCTATCGTCCCCTTCTTGTCCTGCCCCCAATCCTTCCCAGCATCAGAGTCTTTTCCAATGAGTCAGCCCTTGGCATGAGGTGGGCAAAGTACTGGAGTTTCAGCTTTAGCATCAGTTCTTCCAATGAACACCCAGGACTGATCTCCTTTAGGATGGCCTGGTTGGATCTCCTTGGAGTCCAAGGAACTCTCAGGAGTCTTCTCCAACACCACAGTTCAAAAGCATCAATTCTTGGTGCTCAGCTTTCTTCATAGTACAACTCTCACATCCATACATGACAACTGGAAAAACCATAGCCTTGACTAGACAGACATTTGTTGGCAAAGTAATATCTCTGCTTTTTAATATGCTATCTAGGTTGGTCAAAACTTTCCTTCCAAGGAGTAAGTGTCTTATAATCTCATGGCTTCAATCACCATCTGCAGTTATTTTGGAGCCCACAAAATACAGCCAGCCACTGTTTCCTCATCTATTTGCTATGAAGTGATGGGACCAGATGCTATGATCTTCATTTTCTGAATGTTGAGCTTTAAGCCAACTTGTTCACTTTTTCTTTCACTTTCATCAAGAGGCTTTTTAGTTCTTTTTCACTTTCTGCCATAAGGGTGGTGTCATCTGCATATCTGAGGTTATTGATATTTCTCCCAGCAATCTTGATTCCAGCTTGTGCTTCCTGCAGCCCAGCATTTCTCATGATGTACTCTGTATATAAGTTAAATAAGCAGGGTGACAATATACAGCCTTGACGTACTCCTTTTTCTATTTGGAACCAGTCTGCTGCTCCATGTCCAGTTCTAACTGTTGCTTCCTGACCTGCATATAGGTTTCTCAATAGGCAGGTCAGGTGGTCTGGTATTCCCATCTCTTGAAGAATTTTCCACAGTTTATTGTGATCCACACAGTCAAAGGCTTTAGCACAGACAATAAAAGAGAAATAGATGTTTTTCTGGAAATCTCTTGCTTTTTTGATGATCCAGCAGATGTTGGCAATTTGATTTCTGGTTCCTCTGCCTTTTCTAAACCCAGCTTGAACATTTGGAAGTTCACGGTTCACATATTCCTGAAGCCTGGCTTGGAGAATTTTGAGCATTACTTTACTAGCATGTGAGATGAGTGCAATTGTGTGGTAGTTTGAGCATTCTTTGGCATTGCCTTTCTTTGGCATTGGAATAAAAACTAACCTTTTCCAGTCCTGTTGCCACTGCTGAGTTTTCCAAATTTGCTGGCATATTGAATGCAGCATTTTCACAGCATTATCTTTCAGGATTTGAAATAGCTCAACTGGTAGCCCATCACTTCCACTAGCTTTGTTTGTAGTGATGCTTCCTAAGGCCCACTTGACTTCACATTCCAGGATGTCTGGCTCTAGATAAGTGATCACATCATCATGATTATCTGGGTCGTGAAGCTCTTTTTTGTACAGTTCTTCTGTGTATTCTTGCCACTTCTTAGTATATTCTAGTCAAGTCTATGGTTTTTCAAATAGTCATGTATGGATGTAAGAGTTGGACTATAAAGAAAGCTGAGTGCCAAAGAATTGATGCTTTTGAACTGTGGTGTTGGAGAAGACTTGAGAGTCCCTTGGACTGCAAGGAGATTCAACCAGTCCATCCTAAAGGAGATCAGTCCTGGATTCATTGGAAGGAGTGATGTTGAAGCTGAAACTCCAATACTTTGGACACCTGATATGAAGAGCTAACTTATTTGAAGAGACCCTGATGCTAAGAAAGATTGAGGGCAGGAGGAGAAGGTGATGACAAAGGATGAGATGGTTGAATGGCATCACTGACTCGATGGAAATGGGTTTGGGTGAATTCTGGGATTTGGTGATGGACAGGGAGGCCTGATGTGCTACGGTTCATGGGGTCACAAAGAGTCAGACACAACTGAGCAACTGAACTGAACCTAACTGATGGCATAGTTCTGATCATGTCACACTCCCATTCAAAAAAATCTGACTTCCAATGATGAATGCAGAAATGAAATTAAAAGATGCTTACTCCTTGGAAGAAAAGTTATCACCAAACTAGATAGCATATTAAAAAGTAGAAACATTACTTTTCAACAAAGGTCCATCTAGTCAAGGCTGTTGTTTTTCCAGTGGTCATGGATGGATGTGAGCATTGGATTATAAAGAAGGCTAAGTGCCGTAGAATTGATGCTTTGAACTGTGGTGTTGCAGAAGACTCTTGAGAGTCCCTTGGACTGCAAGGAGATCCAACCAGTCCATCCTAAAGAAGATCGGTCCTGGGTGTTCATTGGTAGGACTGATGTTGACACTGAAACTCCAATACTTTGGACACCTGATGTGAACAGCTGATCATTTGAAAAGACCCTGATGCTGGGAAAGATTGAGGGCAGGAGGAGAAGGGGATGACAGGATGAGATGGTTGGATGGCATCACCAACTCAATGTACATGGGTTTGGGTAGACTCTGGGAGTTGGTGATGGACAGGGAGGCCTGGTGTGCTGCGGTTCATGGGGTTGCAAAGAGTCAGACATGACTGCGTAACTAAACTGAACTGAATGCCTACTAAATACAATTGATTGCCTTCTGAATAAACTCAGAAACCTCTTAGGGTGGCTTTCAAACTCCTCTTGAGCTGGCCTATCCTACCATCCTGAAAGCCTAACTTCCTTTTTATTTCAGGATTCTCCCAACTTTCTCTAAGCAAAAATCAAGTTTGTTTTCATCTGTAAACAACTCATCTTCCCAAAGTTAATATCACATGACCACTGCCATTAAACTGAGGGAGGGGCTGCTGGTAGTGGAGTCTTTAGGATGCAAGAAAAATGCTGCTGGAGACTAGTTACAAGCTGAGCTTTTAAGAAACAGTGTTAGCTCTTCCTCCTGTCTGTGTGTTTTTCTCATATTGAGTACCTAAATCAAAATAGATCTGTACTGCCAGGAACATTTGCTTTCTGACACTTCCCCTTTACCTCTTATTTTTTCTACTTTATTAGGGATCATATTTTTACCATTAAAGAAACTTTGTATTTCCTATGAATTAATATCTTAATCAGTATTCAGTATGTTAAGAGTGAGAACTATCTCTGCCTACTTTCAATTACATTGCATAGCTGTGGATGCTCTTTTGACATCTCCAATTGAAGAGATCACATATATCTCAATAGTTCTTTAAAATGTAGGTACCAGTTAACATCTGCCTCTTGCCATTTTATGTCAGGCAACACCAGGTAAGTATCCCCAAAAGTCAGCAAACAAAACAAAACAAGTAATCTTTAATGTGTTTGTGGTTACTATTTTTGTTTTGGCAAAATACTCAAGTAAATTTTCTCTGAGCAAGGCGAGACAAAATGAGCAATAGAAAATACATTTTGTATGGAATTTCCTTTCTTTCCCTGTTATATCTGTGTCCTTGTGTCATATTACAAATTGTTTATAAATGAGAGTCAGAATAGGGATGAAAAAGGCAAAAGGAAATTTAGTCTATTATGAAACATTCCATCAGCATAAGGAAAGCCTCTTTCCCTAAAGTTAACCTTTCTGATGGTAAATATTTATCATATTTGCTAAGCTATTCAGGAAACACTTTAGGACAAAACATTTTACTAATATATGGAAAGACATAAGTTTAGGAAACTATTAATTTATTAGTAACTCAACACCTAGCCCATAAGAAATAATTTACTATTCATGATGAAGATTGTCATTATATTTAATATAGGCAATATTGAGTTTGACTATAGATAAGACATAGAGTCTTTATTTTCTTCTAACATGTACAAAGGGGAAAGAAGCTCAGGAAGGGACATCTAGTCATTTCATTTCATAACTGAGTGCTATAAAACTGGTGCAACTAATGACATATTGATGAGGCAGATACAAATAATTTGCTGAGTTTGGAGTAATCCTGGAAGTTAAATAAGCTGTTCCCCTTGATCATTTATTTAAATACTGTTAGAACTCAATTTTCCACCTAAAAGAAAATAACAAAACCTACTGTACAATGTGGGTAATTAAATGCTATCAAAATTAATAGCTAGCATGCAATAGCTGCTCTGTAAGTGATTACTCTAATTATCTAATCTGACTATTCTTCCAGATCATAGCTCCAGAGCCTTTCAACAGTGGCTGAATGCACACTTTGCCAGGTTTAGAGATATAGTAAATAATTATATAAAGAAAGAACACATATCATATTCATCTTCTGAGTTTTCATAGCAGTTAGGAGGCAACATTTTATAGCATCTATAATCACTTTTGAATATAAAAGATAAGTAAAATGAGACATACTAATTTGTCCCAAATTACATACTGAACAAGCAGCACAGAATTAGAGCTCATGTCTGATTTCCAACATAGATATACATTATTTTAAGAATCTCATAGTTTGTACAAAGCTTTCTCATGAAAAATTCTTTAAAACTATTCTTTAAATTGTAACTTGAATATCTCTACTT
Organism: Madoqua kirkii; assembly: GCA_006408675.1. Taxonomy (NCBI): domain Eukaryota; kingdom Metazoa; phylum Chordata; class Mammalia; order Artiodactyla; family Bovidae; genus Madoqua; species Madoqua kirkii. The sequence goes on along the minus strand of SJYC01078056.1, from coordinate 23,829 downwards.
TGTATGTTCATAAGTTAGCTAGGATTTGGGGATTGCTTTCTCCCTAACATTTAGGGAAAAAAAATAGAAGGCCATGGGAGCTCCTCCTATATACAATAATAAATCCAGGACCTCAGTCATAGTTTTGTGAACTATCAGAGTCTCTTGGTTAACTCCCACTTCAAATGTCTTACTCCTTTAGAGTTTTAGAAGTATTCTGTCTTGACTCATAAATAGTCTTCTCTTTTCTCCATGTCAACCAAAATGTCAATAACTCAAGGCAGTGATATACTGCATATTTTATAAATATAACAATGGATAATGATGGCAAGCTATTAGATAATGGAATCAGGAGATTATGTGAATCAGGGAAAAGATCAGTTAAGAAATGTAGTTGATTATTGAAAATCATTTGCCTCAAGTTTCCCAGTTGCTTACCAGCAACTTCTCACTTGTCGGTTCCCCACTTATGACGGTTATTTTTCTGTGTGTCAGCTTGACTCGATAATGGGGTACCCAGATACTAGGCTAAGCCTCATTTATAGGTCTCTATGAAAACATTTCTGGGTGAAATTAGCATTGGAATACATTGACTCAGTAAAGTGGTTTGCCATCCTCAATATGGGTAGGCATAATCCAATCTAATAAGGGCCTGAATCGGACAATAGGCAGAAGATGAAAGAATTCAGCTTTTCTGTCTTGAGCTGGGACACCTCTCTGTGCTCCTGGTTCTCAGATCTCTAGACTCAGATTATAATCTTCATCATGTGTCTGCTCAGTCATTCACCAGTGTCAAACTCTTTGTGGCCCCATGTGCTGTAGCCCACCAGGTTCCTCTGTCCATGGGATTCTCCAGGCAAGTATACTGGAGCAGGTTGCCATTTTCTACTCCAGGGGACCTTCCCCATGCAGGGATCAAGCCTGTGTCTCTGGCGCCTCCTACATTGGCAAGCAGATTCTTTACCAATGAGCCACTCAGGAAGCCCAATCTACATCAGAGGCTTCCTATTTCTTGGGCTTTTAGACTTGAACTAAGTTATATCACCAGCTTTCCTGAGTCTCCAGTTGGCAGATGGCAGAACTTAGCCTCTGTAAACTGCACGAGCAAATTCTTTGTAATAAATATCCTCTATACACACCCTATTGGTCCTGTTTTTCTAGAGAATCCTAATACAACCCCCATTTCCACACTTATCCCAGGATTCCCTTCATGCTGTGATTTTGTGTTCCCATTCACCAGATCACTGCAATAGACTCTTACTAGTCTTTCTCTTCCCTTTTGCTTTCTCATCTCATTACTTCTAAATTTTATTCTATGTTTCCACATACCCTTTCTAAAATATGTCAGAATGGTTCAATAGCCTCCTCTACTTCCAGGACATCATTTACATTTTTGGAATAATACATAAAACACTCCTGCTATCTGATCTTTATCAGTTAATGTCACTGTGTTCTCACACCTATTTTACCTAAAAATAACATATGCTTCATGAGGTATCTTATATTTTGAATACAAATTTTAAGTAATACTAACTTACTTATCTTCAGTAGACTGGGATATAAACTCCATAATTGACTCAGCATATAAAAGGGAGCCTGGGTCCCAAAAGGCAAATTGATTAAAGCAATGCACACATATGATTTCCAGTCACAACTAGGTTATATATACCACTAAAGTTTAAACTAGATGTAAGCAGATGTCAATAAAAATTAACCTAACTCACATTCATGGAATAATGAAGAGATATAACAGCAAAATACATTAAATTGACCATAAGCCAAGGAAAACATAGCTATACATATATGAGGCTAATAATACAAGGAATGTAAAATATTATAAATTGTAGCTTGATCATAACTATTAATAATAATTAGGTCCAGGTTATGACCAAATAAACTGTATGCCAAATATAAACTTCATAGTTATGTACTAAAATATTCATCAAAAGGTTTCATTAAGTTTTCATCAAAGCATCTTGTCTATGGAATTGAGATACAAAAATCCAAAGGACATTGGCATGCTGTGGAGCAGGAATGGCTAATACAGCTTTATCAGAACCTAAGTAAAACATTCTACCTTCTTGGGCTATATTTATAAGATGATATTCTGATTGCTAGTGGGATTTCCAGATTTTAAAGGACTCAAACATTTCAGTTACTGAAAAGGAAAAACACTGACTCTTGTTCTCCCATTGTCATGTTCTCTTGACTAAAATACTTTGAAATAACTGAGGGAAAAAGTCCCTAAACCTGGAGGCTAAGAAACAGATTTGGATTGTAATGAATCAACCAATGTTCTGACCCAAGAAAGTGGACAGCTATCAAAAATGACCTCTTATTTCCCTCATCTTCCTCAAGGTCCTTTCAGGGTTACTTGATTTGTTCTTTCAACTTACTGGCATAGCCCTTAGAACGTCTTTGGAAACAGCAGAACAGTCTGTGAATGAGGATGTGAAGGATGTTGTTACACACAAGTAAACTAAAGATACTTCACTGTATTGAGAATCATGCAATTCATTAAGAAAATGGAGGAGCCAGTCCAAAATCTCCCTGGCCAGGTAAAATCTTTCTTGAGTAGTTCACGAGCATCAGAAAGCAAATCACATACATGTTAGCTTATGTTTTCAGTACACTTTTCAGGAAATAGTGAAAACTCAAAACTCTTACTGATATGAAAGTCTCCTAACTAGCCAATGGATGCTATTCTCACATTCTTTCATTTAACAAATAGCTACTAGACAACACTTGTCCTCAGTGCAGAAGTTGAAGTTTGAAGACTTGTTGTGGGGGGAAAAAAAAAAGGTTAAAAGAAGTGCTGCCGGTGTGTGTGTGTGTGTGTTAGTTGTTCAGTCATGCCTGACTCTTTGCCACCCCATAGGGTATTGCCCACCAGGCTTCTCCATCCATGTGATTTTCCAGGCAAGAATACTGGAGTGGGTCGGCATTTCCTTCTCCAGGGGATCTTCCTGACCCAGGGATCAAACCTGGGTCTCCTGCATTGCAGGCAGACTTTTTACTGACTGAGCCACCAGGGAAGCGGCTGATAACTAGCACTGAATGGTGTTACACACAGTGGGGTCATGATAATAAAGCAATGAATCAAAATTTCTGGAGTACACACCAATCCACATGTGACACTCTCAAATACTGCAGAACCTGGCCCTTTTTTCACTCTAAGAGCCTCAGAGACTAGGAAGATGGATGCAGAAGGGAACAGAGACCCAAAATGGCTTGCTCAGGAAGACTAAGATGACACTTACAGGTGAATAGGAAAGTTAGCATCATGTTGAATACATTACAGAGAAGCAAAATACTTACAAAAACTAAGGGATTGAGACCGTTTTGAAAGTAAATTTTGAACATTTGCAAATATCATGTTTTGCGCAAAGTGCAAAGAGAAATATAAATAAGACTATGCCAAAGCCTTTGACTATGTGGATCACAATAAACTGGAAAATTCTGAAAGAGATGGGAATACCAGACCACCTGACCTGCCTCTTGAGAAACCTGTATGCAGGTCGGGAAGCAACAGTTAGAACTGGACATGGAACGACAGACTGGTTCCAAATAGGGAAAGGAGTACATCAAGGCTGTATATTGTCACCCTGCTTATTTAACTTCTATGCAGAGTACATCATGAGAAATGCTGGACTGGAAGAAACACAAACTGGAATCAAGATTGCCGGGAGAAATATCAAAAACCTCAGATATGCAGATGATACCATCCTTATGGCAGAAAGTGAAGAGGAACTAAAAAGCCTCTTGATGAAAGTGAAAGAGGAAAGCAAAAAAGTTGGTTTAAAGTGCAACATTCAGAAAACAAAGATCATGGCATCTGGTCCCATCACCTCATGGGAAATAGATGGGAAAACAGTAGAAACAGTGTGAGACTTTATTTTTGGGGACTCCAAAATCACTGCAGATGGTGACTGCAGCCATAGAAATTAAAAGATGCTTAGTTCTTGGAAGGAAAGTTATGACCAACCTAGATACTATATTAAAAAGCAGAGACATTACTTTGCCAACTAAGGTCCGTCTAGTGAAGGCTATGGTTTTTCCTGTGGTCATGTATGGATGTGAGAGTTGGACTGTGAAGAAGGCTGAGCACTGAAGAATTGATGCTTTTGAACTGTGGTGTTGTAGAAGACTCTTGAGAGTCCCTTGGACTGCAAGGAGATCCAATCAGTCCATTCTAAAGGAGATCAACCCTGGGATTTCTTTGGAAGGAATTATGCTGAAGCTGAAACTCCAGTACTTTGGCCACCTCATGCGAAGACTTGACTCATTGGAAAAGACTCTGATGCTGGGAAGGATCAGGTGCAGAAGGAGAAGGGGACAACAGAGGATGAGATGGCTGGATGGCATCACTGAGTGAACTCCGGGAGATGGTGATGGACAGGGAAGCCTGGTGTGCTGCGATTCATGGGGTCGTGAAGAGTCAAACACGAAGGAGAGACTGAACTGAACCTACATCGACACATCTTAACCACACAAAGTTCATAGTTTAGCTTAAGGTTCCCTCTTAGTATTGTACATCCTATGGGTTTGGACAAGTGTATCATGATACAGGTCCATCATCATAGTATCATGCAGCATATTTTAACTTAGCTAATCATCCTCTGTGCTCTGCCTACTGCACCCTCCCCAACACTATAAATCATTGATCCCTTTAATATTCCCCAAAGTTTACATTTCCAAAAATATCATAGGGTTGGAAATCAAATTACTTTCACTTGGTAATATATATTTGGAGTTTCTGTGTGTTTTTCATGCCTTGATACCTTATTTCTTTTTAGTGCTGAGGAATACATTTTTTTAGTAAAAAATGTGGAAAATCATCTTAGATATCCATGAGGTAACTAGAGATGGTCCCTGATTTATGATGATTTACGATTTTTTTACTTCAAGGTAGAGAAAAAGCAGAAAGTGTTATGTAGAAACCAAACTTTAAAGTCTGAATTTTGATCTTTTCCTGGGCTATCAATATGTGGTCTAATATGTTCATGATTCTGCACAGCAGCAAAGAGCCCAAGTTCCTAGCCAGCCACACAATTACTTGGATAAATAACTGATACACTTGAACCATTCTGCACCCATTCAACTGTTCTGCTTTTCACTTGCAATATGTACTCAATACATTTCATGAGAAATTCAACACTTTATTATAAAATGGGCTTTCTGTTAGATAATTTTGCTTACTTGTAAGCCAATGTAAGTGTTCTGAGCATATTATGCTAGGCTAAACTATTGGTTAGGTGTATTAAATGCATTTTTGAATTGCAATACTCTGCTTACAATGGGCTTATTGGAATGTAGCCACATTGGAAGTAAAGGAAGATTGGTAAATATAAATAAAATGAATACTTTTAATGGAAGAGAACAAGAGTGAGAGGAGGTAAATCTTGAAAGGCTTGCTAAAATGTGTATATAAAAAGCTGACTCAAAACAAAACAAGGTTTTCAACAGTTACATCAATAAAACCCTTTTAAGCTCAAAGAAAAATCACATATCCACACACATACATGATGGGAATGACCCCTGAGGTTACAGAGTCTATTCTTTAGCTATTGGAGTCTCCTTTACTTTGCTTCACAATTTATTTTGCTCATCTGGCTTGCTAAATCAGACAGAATGAACAGACAGAGGATAAAATGACCTTCGTCAAGCACAATCATCAACACACTAGCCTTACTGAGCCTCAACATGCTCAGCCTCACCAAAGTCAGCCCAGTGACAAGTTCCCACAAACTGTCAGCCAATTATTCATTGGCTGCAGAGAAGTCAGAGAGATGAGGCCCACAGAGATCTCCAGTTGTCTTCATAGATAAGAACTGCTTTTTCCGCCATCATTTTTAAACAACTTAGATAAAACTATCCACTAAGCAAAGAAAAATTTTAATTTCTCTAAAATAAATTTAGAAAGGTTAAAGTATACCCAGCTCGAGCATTTCTTTACTTCATCCCTAATCTTTAGTAATACTTTTTTTTTTTTTACATGTTACAGATTTCTGGATAATACCAGACCTCAGCAGATGTCTTCTAATGACAATAACTTTCTCAGTATTAGCAGTGGAATTTTCCCATGCCCATGGGGAAGATCTGCTGTTCTATTTCTGTAAAATCCTCCTTGATTTCCTGGATGAGCTGTTATACCCTCTTAAAGAATGGTATATATGATGGGATAAAGTATGGCTTCTAGAGTCTGCTCAGATCTTAGCCCCCTCACTTATTTTGTTGTCACCTTGAGTCTTTAGACCTTAGCTCTCCCTTTATCCTCCAACAAAAATATAGAGTAACATTAATTAAAAATATGTTTAGCTACGTATAACAGGAAGCTATCACTGATTTAAGCAGAGGTGCATTTTTCTCACACACACAAAAAATCCAGATGTAAGGAATTACAGTTGTTGATTCAGCTTCTTTTTAATGAAAGTAGAAATTCAAACTGTTTTTGTGTTCTTACCCTATCATCCTTAGTGTGCTGAATTTATTCTTAACATCTGTTGTTTCAAGGTCACAAGATAGATTCAGCCACTGAACATTTTATTATTAGGGTTCAAGGCAGGAAGCAAAGAACAGACAGTGCCAGGGTTTGTCTGTTTGGGCTTCCCTTTACTAGGAAAGCAGAAGTTCTATGAAGTTGTACTTACTACCCAGAAGTTTTTCCCTTATTTATCACTGTCTAGAAGTGAAAAATGTGGGCAGACTTATCTTCAAGAAAGACTCAGAAATCACAGATTATGACTGTCTTAACTGATCATGACCAATCACGATGTATCATAAGATGGGATATATTAGAAGGAACTTATGTTCAGGTTAGTAGCAACATATGCCACCCACTGACTTTGATGATTTGTTGTGATGATTAAATGCAAGTGTATGTAAATGCCAATCCAGGGTAAACACTAAGTAAATGTTAGTCTGACAATACTGCTTATAGTTGTGTATCTGCCTTGCCCTATGGTATCTTAGGGTATTAACTGCTCTCCGAGGCCAGAAATCATATTTAATTCATCCATAGACACCACACACTACCAAAAATAGTAAATCTGGGAGCAATATCTTGGGAACTGGTACATTTACAATTAAGCCTTTAACTTCTGTGGCTGTTACTGGGTTGGTCAAAGATTCATTTGTGTTTTACTACATTTTATATTAAGAATATATACATATCAAGGGTGGTATTCAAATAATATATAACCAAAATAACAACATTCAGTAGGCTCTGCTATGTCTCCAGCATGTCTTAACTGTTATGGATAAAGAGTTAATTTTGGTCCAGTCTAAACCTGTGTCAGTGTATCTGACACACACAGACCCTGCAGCTTTGTCACATTCTATTCTGTATTTGAAGGCCAGCTCCTCACTTTAGGGCTGTTACTGCTGACAGTTCTCACTAGCTATCCCTGGTGATAGCATCATGTTGCTGTAGTTTCCGCCTTCTACTAGAAAAGTAATCTCTCTAAATTCCAGAAACTGCATTTTCTCTACAGGACCAGATGTTCGTGCTCTGGTGCAAGTTGATTCCATTCTCTTGATCCACACAATGTGATTAAGCATCCCTTTTTGTCTGGAAACACCTCTTTTATTTAGAAACTTTTGGCCAATCTCATAGTAAATAATTTAATATCACTTTCATTTGAAAACACCCAAATTAGAATTAAACTTTGTGAAGCCTGGGACTACAGGAGTTCTTTTATCAGCTTTCCAGTTGATTGATCTTTGTGTACTGTTTGAATAAAATATTAAGAGTATGGCCGGTCATGTCTAATAATCAATTCTAAATCATAGACTACACTTCTTGTCATGACTAGACTTTAAGAACATCTTTATATTGCATGAGGGGCTTTCCTGATGGTTCAGACATCAAAGAACTTGCCTGCAATGTGAGAGAGACCCAGATTCAATCCCTGGGCCAGGAAGGTCCCCTGGAGAAGAAAATGGCAACCCACTCCAGTATTCTCACCTGGAAACTCCCATGGATGGAGGAGTCTGGAGGGCTATGGGGTCACAAAGAGTCGGAAACAGCTGAGCAACTGATAACTAACTAACCTTTTGTTTCTTGCTGGACTAATAATGTATTGATTCCTTACTTCCAATAACATTTTCATATGACCTTTAAGATGCATAAGGAAAATTAATAATTCTGTGTCTGACATATATTGATTAAAATTAATAAGTAAAATTAAGTGACTTTTTATATATTCAGAATAATAAATACTACTACTGTTGCTATATATTTTTAGCCAAGAATGAATTCCAGTAGCAAGAAATGAGCAAAACCATAACTTTACGAAATAAAAATAAAGTTATGAAAGGTAACTGGGTTGAAAAATGACAAGCGTCAAGAAAAGTCAAATGATTCTATAACATACAAAATATTAGTCATAAGCATTTTCTAAAGCCAATTATACTGAAAATGTTTGAGATGTCATTCATCTTATATTAGAAATGTATCTCTTTAGGTCACTCAGCCATGTGTGGCTCTTTGCACCTCCTTGGACTATAGCCCACCAGGCTCCTATGTCCATAGGATCTTCCTGACCCAGGAACTGAACTAGTCTCCTGCATGGCAGGCAGATTCTTTACCACTGAGCCACCATAAAAGCCCTAAAAATGTATTCTGGTTCATTAATTATAGGAAAAATTGGTCAAAACAAAGATTTTGACTTAGTTATTATTTTGTTTTGCATGACTCCTGTAACCTTTAATACATTAATATACTATGAGTTTAAAGAGGAAGAGATGACACAAACTGTTTCCCAAAAATATTCTATAAAAGAAATCCTATTCAAATACTGCACAGGACTAGTGTTATGAGGAACACATTTTGGAGAATAATGGCTAAATAACTCTGTATAACATGTCACCAGATGGTCAGTACCGAAACCAGATTGATTATATTCTTTGAAGCCAAATGTGGAGAAGCTCTATATGCTCAGCAAAAACAAGACTGCAAGTTAACTGTGGCTCAGATCATGAACTCCTTATAGCTAAATTCAGGCTTAAATTGAAGAAAGTAGGGAAAACCACCAGGTCATTCAGGTATGGCCTATATCAAATGTCTTATGATTATACAGTGCAAGTGATGAATAGATTCAAGGAATTAGATCTATTAGACAGAGCACCATAACACTGTATAGGAGGTGGTGATCAAAACCATTACCAAGAAAAAGAAATGCAAAAAAGACAAAATGGTTGTCTGAGAAAGCCTTATAAATAGCAGAGAAAAGACAAGAAGCAAAAGGCAAAGGAGTAAAGGAAAGATGTACCCATCTGAATGCAGAGTTCCAAAGAATAGAAAGGAGAAATAAGAAAGCCTTCCTCAGTGAACAATGCAAAGAAATAGAGGAAAACACAAGAATGGGAAAACCTAGAGATCTTTTCAAGAAATTTAGAGATGCCAAGAGAATGTTTCATGCAAAGATCTGCACATTAAGGAACAGAAATGGTATGGACCTAACAAAAACAAAAGATATTAAGAAGACGTGGCAAGAATAAAAAGAAGAACTATACAGAAAACATCTTAATGCCCAGATAACCATGATGGTGTGATCACACCTTGACCCAGATGTCTTGGAGTGAAAATCAAATGGGGCTTAAGAAGCATCAATAATACTGAAGTGGTTTGCTATTCCCTTCTCCAGTGGACCGCATTTTGTCAGAACTCTCCACCATGACCCGTTCATCTTGGGTTGCCCTACAAGGTATGGCTCATAGTTTCATTGAGTTAGACAAGGTTGTGGTTCCTGTGATCAGATTGGTTAGTTTTCTGCGATTGTGGTTTTCAAGTCATCTGCGCTCTGATGAAGGATAAAAGGCTTATGGAAGCTTCCTATTGGAAGAGACTGACTGAGGGGAAAACTATATCTTGTTCTGATGAGCAGGGTCATGCCCAGTAAATCTGTAATCCAATTTTCTCTTGGCAGGTAGGCTGTGCTCCTGCACTGTTATTTACCTGGGGCCAAACTATGGTGGATGTAATGAAGATAATGGTGACCTCCTTCAAAAGCTCCCATGCACACACTGCTACACTCAGTGCCCTCAACCCTGCAGCAGGCCACTGCCAAGCCACGCCTCTGCCAGAGACTCCTGGGCACTTATGGGCAAGTCTGGGTCAGTCTCTTGTGGGGTCACTGCTCCTTTCTCCTGGGTCCTGGTGCACACAAGGTTCTGTTTGTGCCCTCCAAGAGTCTATTTACCAGTCCTATGTAACTTCTGGCAGCTCTACGGTAGGGTTAATGGCAACCTCCTCCAAGAGGGCTTATGCCAAATTAGGTCTGCTGCACCCAGAGCCCCTGCCCCTGTGGCAGTCCACTGGTGACCTGTACCTCCATAGGAGACACTCAAAACCAGACCACCTGACCTGCCTCCTGAGAAATCTGTATGCAAGTCAAAAAGCAACAGAAGTAGACATGTCATCCTGCTTATTTAACTCACACACAGAGCACATCATGTGAAATGTGAATGAAGCACAGCTGGAATCAAGATAGCCAGGAGAAATATCAATAACCTCAGACATGCAGATGACACCACCCTTATGGCAGAAAGTGAAGAACTAAAGAGCCTCTTGATGAAAGTGAAAGAGGAGAGTGAAAAACCTGGCTTAAAGCTCAACATTCAGAAAACAAAGATCATGACATCTGGTCCCATCACTTCATGGCAAATAGATAAGGAAATAATGGAAACAGTGACAGACTTTTTTCCTTGGGCTCCATAATCACCACAGATGGTGACTGCAGCCATGAAATTAAAAGACGCTTGCTCTTTGGAAGAAAAATGATGACAAACCTAGACATTGTATAAAAAGCAGAGACATTACTTTGTTGACAAGCGTTCATATAGTCAAAGCTATTTTTTCTCCAGTAGTCATTAATGGATGTGAGATGGACCATAAAGAAAGCTGAGCAATGAAGAACTGATGTTTTTGAACTATGGTGTTAGAGAAGACTGCTCAGAGTTCCTTGGACTGCAAGGAGATACAACCAGTCCATCCTAAATGAAATCAACCCTGAATATTCATTGAAAGGACTGATGCTGGAGTTGAAGTTCCAATATTTTGGCCATAATGTGAAGAAATGACACATTGGAAAAGACCCTGATGCTTTTGGTCCTGATGCTGGGGAAGATTGAAGGCAGGAGAAGGGGACAACATAGGATGAGATGGTTGAATGGCATCATCAGCTTGATGGTGGATGGCATCACTGACTCAATGGACATGAGTCTGAGCAAGTTCTGGGAGATGTTAAAGGACAGAGAATCCTGGATTGTTGCAGTCCATGGAGTCACCATGAGTCGGACATGACTGAGCAAATGAACAACAAGAATAACAACTCTTTATAGAAATACTACCTGGAAGACTGTTCACCTCACTGAGCTAAAAGGGGCACATTTTAAATTATAGCTCTAACCAAAAAAAAAAAAAAAAAAAGGATACTTCTAGACAAAAAGGTCCCACATTTAATCCCATTGTGTGAATCAAAAAAATCAACTAGCACCTGGTCCTTTAGAGAAAAATGCAGTTTCTGGAGTTTAAAGAGGTTACTTTTCTGGCAGAGGGCAGAGATTGCAGCCACATGATGTTATTACCAGGGATAACAGTGAGAACTGTCAGCAGTAACAGGCCTAAAATGAGGAGCAGGATTTCAAATATAGAAGGACTCTTCAAAGATGGCCTTGGGCTTCCCCAGTGGCTCAGACAGTAAAGAATCTGCCTGCAATGCAGGAGACCAGTGTTTGATCCCTAGATTGGGAAGATCCCCCAGAGAAGGAAATGGCTACCCACTCCAGTATTCTGGCCTGGAGAATTCCATGGACAGAGAAGCCTGACAGGCTACAGTCCATGGGGTTGCAAAGAGTTGGATACAATTGAGTGACTTCACTCAAAGATGGTCTTTATCTGTAACAATTAAGACTTGCTGGAGACATAGCAGAGCTCACTTTATGTTGTTAGTTTGTTGTACATTATTTGAGTATCACAGTGTGTGTGTATATAAAAACACTTTACATAAATCCCTGTCTCTTATACACATCTGCCTGGAGAATTCCATGGACAGAGAAGCCTGACAGGCTACAGTCCATGGGGTTGCAAAGAGTTGGATACAATTGAGTGACTTCACTCAAAGATGGTCTTTATCTGTAACAATTAAGACTTGCTGGAGACATAGCAGAGCTCACTTTATGTTGTTAGTTTGTTGTACATTATTTGAGTATCACAGTGTGTGTGTATATAAAAACCATGGCTTTGACCATACTTGATTATTAGATGCAAGAATCTTGAAATCTAAATGTGCAAAACCTAAGGATTTTCGTGGAAGGATTTCCATGAAACTCTGTCCATGTTTCTAAACATAGCAAAATCCCTTAGATCACAATTTCTCACCAAAAAAAGAAATGTATAAGTGACTTTGACATTTCTTCCCCTGTATAATCCATAGAAGTCACTGCTGCTGCTGCTGCTAAGTCGCTTTAGTCATGTCCGACTCTGCGCGACCCCATAGATAGGCAGCACACCAGGCTCCACCATCCCTGGGATTCTCCAGGCAAGAACCCTGGAGTGGGTTGCCATTTCCTTCTCCAATGCATGAAAGTGAAAAGTGAAAGCAAAGTCATCCAGCCATGTCTGACTCTTCACGACCCCATGGACTGCAGCCTACCAGGCTCCTCCGTCCACGGGATGTTCCAGGCAAGAGTACTGGAGTGGGGTGCCATCACCTTCTCCATAGAAGTCACTGGGATAGTGTTAACTATGAACAACAAAATGGAGTCACTCATGTCAAAGGGACCTATAATGAAATCAGGAGGCCACTGCGGATGCAGCACTCAAACATATTCTCACCTAGACACAATATAAATGCTGGACCAGGCCATTCACAGGCCACCAGGAACTCATTTTCTTCACCCCTTGGAAAATGCAGTTTGGCAAGCCATCATTTGCTGACAAGAAACTGAATGCCTGGCAGCACCAATCACAGTTCTGTAAAACCACCTGTGTAACTCTTCTTGAATATTTTTATTTTTGTCTGTCGTCTTTGTAAACCCTCACCATTTTCTATTTACCTCAGATCTCATTCAAGTTATTACTCAAATCTGTGTCTCTTGAATTGTAACTCCTAAGATACAAAATGAGAGTTGGACTGTGAAGAAGGCTGAGCTCCGAAGAATTGATGCTTTTGAACTGTGGTGTTGGAGAAGACTCTTGAGAGTCCCTTGGACTGCAAGGAGATCCAACCAGTCCATTCTGAAGGAGATCGGCCCTGGGATTTCTTTGGAAGGACTGATGCTAAAGCTGAAACTCCAGTACTTTGGCCACCTCATGCGAAGAGTTGACTCATTGGAAAAGACTCTGATGCTGGGAGGGATTGGGGGCAGGAGGAGAAGGGGACGACCGAGGATGAGATGGCTGGATGGCATCACTGACTCGATGATCATGTATCTGAGTGAACTCCAGGAGATGGTGATGGGACAGGGAGGCCTGGCGTGCTGCGATTCATAGGGTCACAAAGAGTCGGACATGACTGAGCAACTGAACTGAACTGAAGATACCAAATAATCCTTCCTTATTTGCAGCCTTCTTTATTTTTTGGTTTTGGTAGATAGCAGAAGTTTCTTGAGGTCATGGATCTTTGCTAACTCTCTTCCAAATAATTCCAAGAAATCAGAACAGAGGTGTTCAGTAAGTTTTTGTCAAATAGATAAGTTAATACAATTTCAGTTGTTACTTAATAGCAAGTAACACAAGGCATGTACACACAGTACACAGTTACAAACCCTGCTTTTTAAAGTCCCTGTCTTCTAGGTCTCCAAGCATGCACATGCAGTGAGTGAGTAAGCCTACATTAAATACTATCACACACAAATTTTAAGGAATTTTGGGAAAATGTGTTGAAGAGGAAGAAATTTTCCTCTATCCTTCTAGGCTTTTCTGGCTGGTCTAAAATTTAAACTGAAGGAGACAATCAGACTAAAGCTTAATAACAGGTATCCATGGAGGAGATCCAGGAAAACTAAGTAACTCACCAAAAGGCTGAAACTCTCACCTTAAATATCATTGTCAGCTTAAGACTACAGAGGATGCTCAGAATAGTGGTTTGGAACTTCAAAGAGGAGGGAGGCAACTGACATGAAGATGGACAAGCAAATGTTTGGTAAACACATGCTTGCTGGGACCAGCAGAAATAATGAGAAACAGAGAGCACTCTGCTTCCTTGGCCTTGCCGAATTTCCCCCACCATATACCACCTTTCTGGTGACAGCTCTATTTCAGCAAAGGCCCTGTATCATATTTCAGGCGGTTATAGGAGGAAGTCTTCCTAAGTCTTTTGGACCTTGAGTGTTTAAAACGTGAAATGATCCACAAGCTAAAGAGACATTTTGTAAATTTTGTGCCCCTACAAGTGCCAAATACAATTTATGGGGGGTGGGGCGGGGGGAGGGGACAACTGCCTCCATAACGACCTTTCAAATTTAAGCAAGTAAAGATTAAAAATTTAGGTAAGTGTCTTGTAAACACAAAAAGCAATGAGTGAATGTTAATGAGTGAACTAACGACAATAATTATACAAGGAGCAGGAAACTCAATATGAGTAAATTCAATACTCTCTAGGAGCTTAAAAGATGAAGTGATCTCCAGAGCTATGAATTCAAAATAAGCTGTGAGAGAAAAACAAGAGATTTCAGATAATTAATGATTTAGTGATTCTCATTCTTTGACTGACCTAGAATCACTTAGAGTATCAGTTCCCATGATATGCCTAATTCTGCCTCAGACATCCATGACAAATGAGCCACTGTATCTCAGGGTTCAAACACTGCTTGAAAGGTTATTGAGTCTTGGAGTGACTTGACAAAGTCAACCCCAAAGATGAAAATTTTCTATAGAAAAGCTACTGGATAAAGTTAAATATTTCTGCTACAAATAATTAACCACAGTTGACAAAAAAAAAGTCAATCTAACAAAGAAATGGAAAATTTTAAATCATAGATCAATGATAAATTATAAACCTTATGCACCTTTTTGTATCCTTTTTGAAATCTTGCTTTCAAAATCAATCACAGCTCAATGAATGAAAGATGATTAAATGCTACATCTAGAATAAAGAGTTTTTCAGCCTTGCAAAGACGTGAAACAGTCTCCAGGCAGAAAATAGCAAGTACAAAAGACCTGAGGGTGAGATAAGCCAGTCCCATTTCAGTTACAGAAAGAAAGCCAATCTGACAGCACGTGGTTATCACAGGAGCAGAAGGTCAAAGTGAAGCCAGAGAGAGAGGCAAAAGTCAAATAATAATACATCACTATAAAGGTTTGTTGCTTGGGAATGTGAACTATGTAATAATAAAATAATGGACCTGTTGGCAGTGGCACTTGAGGTTAAAAACTCCCTCTATCATGCATTTTTATGATGAATCATGTGCAGACTCCAAATAAGCAGACAGAGATGATCAGCAGAGTAAGGAAAATAGACTGAACACAAGTGAGAATTATAGACATCGTGAAATGGAAGTCATGTTAGAAATGAAGGGAAGGGAATAAGCAGCACGTCTCTAGATATACACTGAGTCCTGCTCAACTCTGTCTCCCAGTTCTGATTAGTGTGAGTCCTTAATGAGAACAAATATTTGCTTTCCTGATTTAAAATGAATACATTTGAAAAGAAGGACAGAGTGTAGAAGAGTGTATAAGTTAGTCGCTCAGTCATGTTCATCTCTTGCCATCCCGAGAACTATAGCCCACCAGGTTCCTCTGTTCATGCAATTCTCTAGGAAAGAATACTGAAGTAGTCCTTAATGAGAACAAATATTTGCTTTCCTGATTTAAAATGAATACATTTGAAAAGAAGGACAGAGTGTAGAAGAGTGTATAAGTTAGTCGCTCAGTCATGTTCATCTCTTGCCATCCCGAGAACTATAGCCCACCAGGTTCCTCTGTTCATGCAATTCTCTAGGAAAGAATACTGAAGTGGGTCACCATTTCCTTCTCCAGGGGATCTTCCTGACCCAGGAATCAAACCCAGGTCTCCTGCATTGCAGGCAGATTCTTTACCATCTGAGCCACCAGGGAAGCCTCTGTCTAAGAGTAGGAAGGAGAATTTCAATATTAGTGTTTGGCAGAGGATGAGAAGAGAACAACAATGGCTGAGAATAAATTGCCAGAGAGAAGACTGAAAAGGTTTCACCATAGAAACCGAGAAAATAACAATATTATGAAATAAAAACCCAAAGTATTAATTAAACACCTAAAGCTCCTACCAGGAGAAGAGTACCACCAGATGGAGGTAGAGTATGTCAAAGATGAGATAAAAAATAAATTACCAGACCGAAAATGCTAAAGGAAAGTGATTTACACCACGACCTGAAATGAATGCTTCAACATTCACTGGACTGTGGATTACCATTCATAAGCATCCTGACCTGTGAACTGAGAAGAAAGAGATGAGAGAGACTACTGTTTATTGATCACATACTTTGGACAGAAATTGCACTGAAGTCTAGTTAGGGACACAGGTCTGGAGCCTGATTTACCAGCTGAGTAATGATGAGCAATTTACTTTCATGCTGGGCTTCAGTTTTCTCACTGAAACATTGGGTTTCAGTACCTGTCTCACAGAATTTTGGTGTTCTACTGTGTTTACCATGATACCTGCTACACTGTGAGTACTCCATAAATGTTAACCAGTATACATATGCTTTCTTAATCTTCACTATAGTCCATGAGGCAAGTATCATCTTTTTTTTTTAATTCTCACTCTGCTTATTTTTTTTTTAATTTTAATTGGAAGCTAATTACTTTACAATATTGTGGTGGTTTTTGCCATACATTCACGTGAATCAGCCATGGGTGTACATGTGCTCCCCATCCTGAACCCCCCTCCCACATCCCTCCCCATCCCATCCCTCAAGGTCATCCCAGTGCACCAGCCCCGAGCACCCTGCCTCATGCATCGAACTTGGACTGGCCATCTATTTCACATATGATAATATACGTTTCAATGCTATTCTCTCAAATCATCCCACCCTCACCTTCTCCCACAGAGTCTAACAGTCTGTTCTTTACATCTGTGTCTCTTTTGCTGTCTCACATATAAGGTCATTGTTACCATCTTTCTAAATTCCATATATATGCATTAATATACTATATTGGTATTTTTCTGACTTACTTCGTTCTGTACAATAGGCTCCGGTTTCATCCACCTCATTAGAACTGACTCAAATGCATTCTTTTAAATAGCCTAGCAATATTCCATTGTGTATATGTACCACAGCTTTCTTATCCATTTGTCTGCCAATGGACATCTAGGTTTCTTCCGTGTCCTGGCTATTGTAAAACAGTGCTGTGATGAACACTGGAGTTATCATCTTGATCTGAGATGAGGAAAAGGAAGTTCAAGAAATCTGGGCCGACTTGCTGATTTTAAAGAAGTGCATGGAGCTCAAAGATTAATATCTAAGTCTTTCAGTTTAGTAGCCAATGGCTTTCCCACTCAGCCTTCCTCCCTAAGACCCTGAACTGTGCATTGAGTTCATATGTAGACATAGTCTCAAGATGAGATGAAAATTTTCACTCAAGAATTCTTCCAAGTGGCAATTCCAATACTAAGAAGTAAGCCTATTAAGCTGCACAGCTTTGTTTCAGAGCCAGGGTTCAGTTCAGTTGCAGTCGTGTCCAACTCTGCAACCCCATGGACTGCAGCACTCCAGGCCTCTCTGTCCATCACCACCTCCAAGAACTTGCTCAAATTCATGTCCATCAAGTCAGCGATGCCATCCAACCATCTTGTCCTCTGTGTCCCCCTCTCCTGCTGGGTTGCTGCTAAGTCACTTCAGTCGTCTGACTCTGTGCAACCCCATAGATGGCAGCCCACCAGGCTCTGCTGTCCCTGGGATTCTCCAGGCAAGAACACTGGAGTGGGTTGCCATTTCCTTCTCCGATGCATGAAAGTGAAAAGTGAAAGTGAGGTCACTCAGTCGTGTCCGACCCTCAGCTATCCCCTGGACTGCAGCCTTCCAGCCTCCTCTATCCATGGGATTTTTCAGGCAAGAGTACTGGAGTGGGGTGCCATCACCGGTTAGGGGGATATAAAGAAATACAGAAAATAATAACCCTGTAGATTAAAGGTTATGGCTAAATTTGGAGGGGAAAAGAGTATTTCTCTCTTCCAAGAGGCATCATTGGAGTAAGTTTACTGAATTTGAAAATCTGTCTCATAGTCTTTCAAATTTCTCAGTATTTCAAAAGGAAATCTTTTTTGAATTTGAGCTTGTAGGAAAAAACTGACATTGACCAAGAATAACACATTAAAATCTGTCCAACGCTCAAAGGAAATGTCTTTGAAACACTGAATGCACTTAAAAATTCCCTAGTTCTTTATATGAGATGCTTAAGTCAAAGAAAGCAAAATGCAATTGTTATAAATTTTATATCATAACTCATTAATGCCTTCAACAGAAGCAAAGTATTTTCAAGTTAAATGAAAACATCTGGACAGCTAAACAAGGCCTTACAATTTTAATTCACACTAACAGTTTATGTATCAGGAAATTTTATTAAAAAAAAGCCCTACAGAAGGTTAACTATATATAATTTTCTTTTAAAAAAAAAAGAGAGAGAGAGAGAGCAAAACCTCAACCCCTGACAATACTTAAGAATAACTATTAAATGATTGTTGAGGAGTCAACCACACATTGAAAATTTAGCCACATTATCACAAAATAAAATCTTTAATGAAGAAATCAGAAATCATATGCCTCTAATAACATTTGGTTGGGAATTTAGCACAGAAGGAAGCCAATGAACAAAACCATCACATTGCAATTAATTTTGTACAAAATGGTAATGGTCCAATTAGTTAAATGCAGAAACCATTTCTGAAATTCTGTCATGATTTAAAAATCAAGGAGTTACTTATTAAACCCTTGCTGGGTGACAGGCTGCTGCTTGCAGAAACCAACTAGTTTCAGACATAGCATTACTTTGTGAATCATTAATCATCATTAAAAAAACACACATATACAAATATTTTCATGGTTACAGGAACTGAACAGAGATACTGAAGCCTAAACACTTTCACTTTTTAGGGCTAGGTGGCGGAGAAAGAAAGGAATACTAATATCTTAAATATCTACCTTGAACTAAATGATATACTGAGTTCTTTAAATATTCCTATTTTTTATATGTTGAATATTTGAAAGCATTAATGGAAGGAGAATTTATATCAAACACACTTCTAATTAAACATTTAATTTTTTAATTTATAAAGGTTATATAATTTGTAAGGATTACATATGATAATTTATAGTCTGAAACATTAAAACGTTATATTTTCTTCTAAAATGTTGGTTAACTGCTAAACCATTATCTTTCTAGAGAGACTTCATTTCTTGCAGTTGATTAGGAAGAAAAAAAATGAATGAATACCTAAATGTCAGAGGTTCTAAAATTCTGCTGTATGATATTAACCCAAATAATCATTCACAAAAATTAAACTATAATAGGCTATATGTTGCTGCTGTGCTCAGTTGTGTCCAACTCGTTGTGACACCATGAACTATAGCCTGGCAGGCTCCTCTGTCCATGGAATTTTTCAGGCAAGAACACTGAAGTGAGTTGCCATTTTCTACTCCAATAGGCTATATAGAATAAACTTTTTTCTAATTTATCTTTTTCACCACATTCTGTTAGTTGAAAATTCAGTAAAAAAAAAATAGTGATATTTAAACTCCATTTCCAAATATTACATTCATATTACATTCATACATGCACATTTCTAATGTGCATGGATCTGGTTTTTTTTTCTATATTAAAATAAAAATGGCTATCTCTGAGTTCTCTGGTAATAAAATATCTCCAAAGCAAAACACAATATAAAATTCAAATATCATTTATAGTTACTTTTAGATAGATTAAAATCACAAAAAAGGAAAATACTTTTTCCAGTATACAAACTAAGAAATTCTATGATTTCCCAGCCTCTAACCATACATAAGGCTTGCCAGGTGGTGCAATGGTAAAGAATACACTTGCCAATGCAGGAGACGCAGGAGACTCAGATTTGATCCCCAGGTCAGTAAGATCCCCTGGAGGAGGAAATGGCAACCCACTCCAGTATTCTTGCCTGGAGAATTCCATGGACAGACGAGCCTGGTGGGCTACAGTCCATGGGCCACAAAAAGTCAGGCATGACAGCACATATACACAGATACACAACTGTGCATATGCTCCTGGTTCATACTTTATATGCATAACCAGGTTGCTAGATATCTCACTTTTTTAGTTCAACAGCAAACGTAACATGCATAGACAGAAAAGAGCAAAAAATTAAGACATGGATTCATAGTGTCACAAGCAAAATTAACAAGGCTTCTGTAAGTCTGAAGCCAATATAGTCTAAAAAATGATTCCAGTCACCAACAAATTCTTGCACTGTTAAGAAAGTTCTAGGACCAACAACAGATTTCCCAACCTGGGGATCTGGCAAAGAAACTGAGAATCCTTAGAGAATTTGACTTTGGGGGCCAGTGGGATTTGATTACAGAACTCACACAGGACTGGAGAAACAGACTCTTGGAGGGTACAAACAAAACTTTGTGTGCACCAGGACCCAAGAGAAAGGAATAGTGACCTCAAAAGAGACTGACCCAGACTTGCTAAAAAGCAAAATGGCTGTCTGGGGAGGCCTTACAAGCAGCTGTGAAAAGAGGAGAAGCAAAAAGCAAAGGATAAAAGGAAAGATATTCCCATTTGAATGCAGAGTTCCAAATAACAGCAAGGAGAAATAAGAAAGCCTTCCTCAGTTATGAATGCAAAGAAATAGAGGAAAACAACAGAATGGGAAAGACTAGAGATCTCTTTAAGAAAGTTAGAGATACCAAGGGAATATTTCATGCAAAGATGGGCTCAATAAAGGACAGAAATGGGATGGACCTAACAGAAGCAGAAGATATTAAGAAGTGGCAAGAATACACAGAAGAACTGTACAAAAAATAGCTTCATGATCCAGATAATCACAATGGTGTGATCACTCACACTCACCTGGAGTCAGACATCCTGGAATGTGAAGTCAAATGGGCCTTAGGAAGAATCACTACAAACAAGGCTAGTGGAGGTGATGGAATTCCAGTGGAGCTATTTCAAATCCTAAAAGATGATGCTGTGAAAGTGTTGCACTTGATATGCCAGCAAATTTAGAAAACTCAACAGTGGCCACAGGACTAGAAAAGGTCAGTTTTCATTCCAATACCAAAGAAAGGCAATGTGAAAGAAAGCTCAAACTACCGCACAATGACACTCATCTCACACGCTAGTAAAGTAATACTCAAAATTCTCCAAGCCAGGCTTCAGCAATACATGAACCATGAACTTCCAGATGTTCAAGCTGGTTTTAGAAAAGGCACCGGAACCAGAGATCAAATTGCCAACATCTGCTGGATTATCGAAAAAGGCAAAGAGTTCTGTCTATTTCTGTTTTATTGGCTATGCCAAAGCTTTCGACTGTGTGGATCACAATAAACTATGGAAAATTCTGAAAGAGATGGGAATACCAGACTACCTAACCCGCCTCTTGAGAAACCTGTATGCAGGTCAGGAAGCAACAGTTAGAACTGTTTTCTAAAGGAAATCAGTCTTGAATATTCATTGGAAAGACTGTTGCTGAAGCTGAAACTCTAATACTTTGGCCCCCTGATGCAAAGAACTGACTCACTGGAAAGGATCCTGATGCTGGGAAACATTGAAGGCATGAGGAGAAGGGGACGACAGAGGATGAGATGGTTAGATGGCATCACCTACTCAATGGACATAGTTTGAGCAAGCTCTGGGAGTTGCTGATAGACAGCAATGCCTGGTATGCTACAGTCCATGGGGTCACAAAGAGTCAGATATGACTGAGTGACTGAACTGAACTGATGATTTATATCTTCTAAAACAGTTCATTATCTTCTGCCTGATTAGCCTAATACAAACTTAAAACTCAGTTCAAATTACTATCCTAACTTGTGTATATTGCAATGTGCTTGTTTTCCTTCCTATGTAATTCCACATCACTTTACATAAATCCTTCCCATATCTGTAATACTTATAGCAATTATATCAAAACACATATATTATTATATTATATAATATTATATTATATTAATATATTAATATATTATTTCTCCCTTAACCTATGTTACCCCAGGTAGCAATCACCTTCATTGACCAGCAAAGATTTAGGCCATGAGCTATGCAATAACTATTCCTTTATACCATACTAAGGATGGTATTCCTTTATTCCATACTAAGGATCTTCAGTCACAAGTGAGCATAAGGTTCAGAAATGATTTTTAGATCATATTAACTAGCAGAGAAGGAAAATGCCTCTTAATTCACCTCGAGTTATTTAGTCCCCTTCTCTGAATCAGTGCATATATATGTCTTATGGTTGTTCTCTATTCTTAGGCTACTTCTTTTGTGCAAAATCAATATAAGAACTAGTGTATCTATCCTTACTTATAAGTGCACTTCCAAAACCTCAAACAGAGAATTTCCTAAATTGAAAGAATCAAAAAAAACAATGGCATTCAAATGTGACAGAACATGAAACACAACATTAATAACAAGAACCATAGATACTGTGAAACAAAATTGTTTTGCCTCATAGAAATATAAACTTTTTAAATCTTGGAGTTTTCTGATATGTAGGGAGAGTAAATGTATAAGGAGAAAATATTTGGGACAGAAATTTAGCTTATATTCCCAGGCATTCATATGTCAGTGGAGTCTGATTTATTTTACCATTTCTGTCCTTGCTGCTCACTTACCATTTCTTACATCACTGAACTTGGTTAGACCTTATAACACTGCAGGGTTGGGTTCAAGTTTACTGTCCCCTAGAAGCCTTTATGGTCTCATGGTTAATGGCAGTGGATATGAATCGTTACTGCTGGCTCCCATTTTTTGCATCATTGAGTTTGCTTAGACCATGTAAGTAAACACTTGTGAATGGGACCCCCACATGGTGCAGATATTGCTGTGGGAAACTGGAATTGTTTTAGGGTAGTTTGGCCAGGAATTCCCATCCTAATTCTTTCAAGATGGGGTTTACTCAGTCCAGAAATTTTCAGAAAGCTGTCTTCTCTTTTCATGTGTTGGTTTTGAGAAAGCCTGACGACTAAAGCAATTCTTTTTTGGTTATTTCCCCAGCTTTCCTTATTGGAGACAATTACGTAGCCTATCACAATGACACTGTTGAATAAACAGCATTGACAAGCCATTTGAAAAAAAATTAGATAACTGACATAAACACTGTATGAATTTGGAGTTATAAAACCCCACTGGAATATTCTGGAAGCCAATGGAACTTCTCTCCAGAAACTTTGTTGTTGAATGAATGAACAAAACACAATTTAGATGGAACTTCAGTGACTCTCATCACTTCTTAAGTACTTAGTCTTGCTATCAAACTCATTTACAACCGTCAAGCCCTTATTGTGCTACATTTATAGTCCATTTAATTTTGCCCACATCCATAACTTTTTTTTCCCCCAGGATGAAGAACTGGGTCTCCCTGACCAAATTATCCTAAAAACAATTCCAGGACCACATAGTAATATCCATACCTTTACATATCAAGAACCCTATATGTTAAGTATATAATGATTATATAATTTGTATTCTTTTGCACAGATGAAGAAAATGAGATTCAAGCCAAGTAACATCAAGTAAACTATGGCCTTTCCCAGACTTTCGATTGTATCTACTGCTTTCCTTGCCCAGAACCCACTTTCTCTTCCTCTCTCCTTATTTAAATATAAAACATCTTTTTGCTTTAGATATAAGTAAGCAGAATTATGTTAATTATACAATTTATAATCCTT
>SJYC01078055.1:0-63511 GCA_006408675.1 Madoqua kirkii | reverse complement strand
AAAGACTGTTGCTGAAGCTGAAACTCTAATACTTTGGCCCCCTGATGCAAAGAACTGACTCACTGGAAAGGATCCTGATGCTGGGAAACATTGAAGGCATGAGGAGAAGGGGACGACAGAGGATGAGATGGTTAGATGGCATCACCTACTCAATGGACATAGTTTGAGCAAGCTCTGGGAGTTGCTGATAGACAGCAATGCCTGGTATGCTACAGTCCATGGGGTCACAAAGAGTCAGATATGACTGAGTGACTGAACTGAACTGATGATTTATATCTTCTAAAACAGTTCATTATCTTCTGCCTGATTAGCCTAATACAAACTTAAAACTCAGTTCAAATTACTATCCTAACTTGTGTATATTGCAATGTGCTTGTTTTCCTTCCTATGTAATTCCACATCACTTTACATAAATCCTTCCCATATCTGTAATACTTATAGCAATTATATCAAAACACATATATTATTATATTATATAATATTATATTATATTAATATATTAATATATTATTTCTCCCTTAACCTATGTTACCCCAGGTAGCAATCACCTTCATTGACCAGCAAAGATTTAGGCCATGAGCTATGCAATAACTATTCCTTTATACCATACTAAGGATGGTATTCCTTTATTCCATACTAAGGATCTTCAGTCACAAGTGAGCATAAGGTTCAGAAATGATTTTTAGATCATATTAACTAGCAGAGAAGGAAAATGCCTCTTAATTCACCTCGAGTTATTTAGTCCCCTTCTCTGAATCAGTGCATATATATGTCTTATGGTTGTTCTCTATTCTTAGGCTACTTCTTTTGTGCAAAATCAATATAAGAACTAGTGTATCTATCCTTACTTATAAGTGCACTTCCAAAACCTCAAACAGAGAATTTCCTAAATTGAAAGAATCAAAAAAAACAATGGCATTCAAATGTGACAGAACATGAAACACAACATTAATAACAAGAACCATAGATACTGTGAAACAAAATTGTTTTGCCTCATAGAAATATAAACTTTTTAAATCTTGGAGTTTTCTGATATGTAGGGAGAGTAAATGTATAAGGAGAAAATATTTGGGACAGAAATTTAGCTTATATTCCCAGGCATTCATATGTCAGTGGAGTCTGTTTATTTTACCATTTCTGTCCTTGCTGCTCACTTACCATTTCTTACATCACTGAACTTGGTTAGACCTTATAACACTGCAGGGTTGGGTTCAAGTTTACTGTCCCCTAGAAGCCTTTATGGTCTCATGGTTAATGGCAGTGGATATGAATCGTTACTGCTGGCTCCCATTTTTTGCATCATTGAGTTTGCTTAGACCATGTAAGTAAACACTTGTGAATGGGACCCCCACATGGTGCAGATATTGCTGTGGGAAACTGGAATTGTTTTAGGGTAGTTTGGCCAGGAATTCCCATCCTAATTCTTTCAAGATGGGGTTTACTCAGTCCAGAAATTTTCAGAAAGCTGTCTTCTCTTTTCATGTGTTGGTTTTGAGAAAGCCTGACGACTAAAGCAATTCTTTTTTGGTTATTTCCCCAGCTTTCCTTATTGGAGACAATTACGTAGCCTATCACAATGACACTGTTGAATAAACAGCATTGACAAGCCATTTGAAAAAAAATTAGATAACTGACATAAACACTGTATGAATTTGGAGTTATAAAACCCCACTGGAATATTCTGGAAGCCAATGGAACTTCTCTCCAGAAACTTTGTTGTTGAATGAATGAACAAAACACAATTTAGATGGAACTTCAGTGACTCTCATCACTTCTTAAGTACTTAGTCTTGCTATCAAACTCATTTACAACCGTCAAGCCCTTATTGTGCTACATTTATAGTCCATTTAATTTTGCCCACATCCATAACTTTTTTTTCCCCCAGGATGAAGAACTGGGTCTCCCTGACCAAATTATCCTAAAAACAATTCCAGGACCACATAGTAATATCCATACCTTTACATATCAAGAACCCTATATGTTAAGTATATAATGATTATATAATTTGTATTCTTTTGCACAGATGAAGAAAATGAGATTCAAGCCAAGTAACATCAAGTAAACTATGGCCTTTCCCAGACTTTCGATTGTATCTACTGCTTTCCTTGCCCAGAACCCACTTTCTCTTCCTCTCTCCTTATTTAATATAAAACATCTTTTTGCTTTAGATATAAGTAAGCAGAATTATGTTAATTATACAATTTATAATCCTTTATACAGATGAAGAAAATGAGACACAAAGAGCTAACTTACCCAAACAATAAAAGCTAATGGAAGGGCTTTCAAAGCATAAGTATCTGAAGAAACCAAAGCCAATTCATTACTGACTCTTTCCCTTCATTGCTGAGTGGCATGAAATGGGACCAGCTTTGCCACTCTACAGAACTGGGTTCAAAACATCTTTCAATTCCTTGAGGTTTAAGGAAAGGAATTGCTTTTAAAATTCACTTTTCTAAATTTCAAGAGGATAATATCACCTATCTTTTACAGAAGGAAAGTTTTACTCAGAATTTGTGTTAAATACCTTGCAAACTCAATCTTCTCAAGAAACAATCGTTTCTTCCTTTAAAGTCATTGTCATTATAATAGTTCCATGAAGTGAAATAGTAACCTGTCTTAATATGAACTCAAATTTTCATTAATATTCAAAGATGCTTACAGGATGTCAAGCGGGGAATACAAAAAGTGGTAACAAATCTCTTATATTCCACAACTTTAAATTTCAATAGTGGATAAAGACTAACATTTTACTTGACTAACAATTTATTCTAAACAGAAAACAGAGGTAATTATCACTCACATTTATGTAGAAGAGCATTGAGACCTTAAATAACTGTACAGTCAATGCCAGAGAGGTTGTCTGACTTCCCTAAAATCTTATAGCTGATTAGCAATAGAGTCAGCTTTTGACTTAGTTTTATGTCAAGAAAGTATACTGGAAAAACATCATCTTTCAGGTCAGTTCAGTTGCTCAGTCGTGTCCAACTCTTTGTGACCCCATGAATCGCAGCACGCCAGGCCTCCCTGTCCATCACCAACACTCAGAGTTCACCCAAACACTTGTCCATGGAGTCGGTGATGCCATCCAACCATCTCATCCTCTGTCATCCCCTTCTCCTCCTGCCCCCAATCCCTCCCAGAATCAGAGTCTTTTCCAATGAGTCAGCTGCTCGCATGAGGTGGCCAAAGTACTGGAGTTTCAGTTTTAGCATCAGTCCTTCCAAAGAACACCCAGGACTAATCTCTAGAATGGACTGGTTGGATCTCCTTGCTGTCCAAGGGAGTTTCAGGAGTCTTCAACACCATAGTTCAAAAGCATCAATTCTTTGGCACTCAGCTTTCTTCACAGTCCAACTTTCACATCTATACATGAGCACTGGAAAAACCATAGCCTCAACTAGATGGACCTTTGTTGGCAAAGTAATGTCTTTGCTTCTGAAAATGCTGTCTAGGTTGGTCATAACTTTGCTTCCAAGGAGTAAGTGTCTTAATTTCATGGCTGCAATCACCATCTGCAGTGATTATGGAGTCCAAAAAAATAAAGCCTGACACTGTTTCCACTGTTTCTCCATCTGTTTCCCATGAAGTGATGGAACCAGATGCCATGATCTTCATTTTCTGAATGTTGAGCTTTAAGCTAACTTTTTCACTCTCCTCTTTCACTTTCATCAAGAGGCTTTTTAGTTCCTCCTTACTTTCTGCCATAAGGGTGGTGTCATCTGCATATCTGAGGTTATTAATACTCTAATAGCAATATAAGATGGATAAAAACATAAAAATTACAAAAGAAAAATCTTTTAAATGTGAAAATGTTTAGAATGCAGTAGGAACCCATTTTCTACAATGCATTTTATTCACAAATGTCCTACAGTTCAGGTGCTTTATATATAGAAATAGGAAATAATACTGTGCTTTAATTTGAAAGCAGGCATATCTAGTCAACAGCTAAGCTGAGTCTTAATCCCAGATATTTACCTACTTAAATGTGGTGAGAAAAATGAGGGAAGAGAAATTGGGGGGTTGAGGGTGGTAAGGGGGCAGAGATAGACAATTTCAGTGAGTGTGTCACATGGATAATTAATATCTCTAAACTATTCCTCATTTCAAAAATATAGTATATATTTATATGAGTTCCATGGTACATCCTGATACTGCAGGATGTGAATTTTTCCAGAAAGAGTTGTTTCTAGGTGTCCTTCTATATCCAGATTAAAATCAACTCTATGAGATACTGCTTACCACTAACATCCAGATGAACCCTCAAAGAATACTGGCTTTTTAAATTAAATTTAAAGTTTCCTACACCTCTGATCTGGGTTATCTAAATATGAGATGTCAAAGACCTTTCCAAAGTTAACATGCAATCAGCAATATATTTTGTCTTTAGGATGAAACTGAATATATTAAGTATATACATTATTGATAATCTATTTGGTTATGACTGCATGAAAGGTCAGGATAGACTCAAGCTGCAGAGGTCAGATAAAACTAAAGCTGCAGAGCAGCTGCAGAATGAACCAAAGAAGCTCTGTATCGTAGATAGAAGGCTAACGAGTATTTTTCCAAATACACTTATTTTAAATGACGACTTCCATTCAAGAAAATTCAACCTTGAGTTTCTATTCTACATTCATTCATTTCTAAGTTCTCACTTCTTTGAAAGTATTTGCTCACTATTCTCTATAAGCACTTCATATTATATTCCTAGAAGGAAGGAAATATTTCACTTGCTTCAATTTCAACAATTGCCTCCACTGAAGAACCAAAGAATTTGCTTCTCTTTAAAACACTATTCTTCATAATATGTACTTTCTCATCAAAGGAGAATTATCGCTATAGAAATTTGACAAAAACTTGGATTAGGGAGGAAGATAAAACTAATTTTACATTAAAAATCAAGAAATGTTTTAAAGTTATGCAGTATTCTTTCATCACTCAGAAATGAGTTGTGACATTTATTCAGTCAAAATTTTAGAATACTATAATAGAAAACCCCTGGGACTCCAGTTTCAACAAAACATGCATAGCTTCCTTATTAGAGAGACAGTGATCATAAATGTATACGACATATGTAAGTATTACCTAAAACATAGGATGCCATTTTCACAGCAATTTGAAAGGAAGATAAAACTAATTTTACATTAAAAATCAAGAAATGTTTTAAAGTTATGCAGTATTCTTTCATCACTCAGAAATGAGTTGTGACATTTATTCAGTCAAAATTTTAGAATACTATAATAGAAAACCCCTGGGACTCCAGTTTCAACAAAACATGCATAGCTTCCTTATTAGAGAGACAGTGATCATAAATGTATACGACATATGTAAGTATTACCTAAAACATAGGATGCCATTTTCACAGCAATTTGATGAAAGTGAAGTCGCTCAGTCGTGTCTGACTCTTTGTGACCCCATGGACTGTAGCCTATGAGGCTCCTCCATTCATGAGATTTTCCAGGCAATAGTCCTGGAGTGGGCTGCCATTTAATATGCAATTTAGATATCAGTAACGGCCCCTAAATAATGTCAGAGTTGCCTTTCAAAGTTTTACTTGGCTGCACTTAATTATTAATGGCTTATAGTGTATGAGACACTGGGCAAAGAGGCTTTCAGAAGATTTAGCATCTTGTTGAAGAATAAACTGATGTTATTATTCAAAACAAACTACTTGACATTTATAAGAATCTCCTGAAAGATAAAAAAATCCACATGTGTGTGTGTGTGTGTGTGTGTGTGTGTGTGTGTATAAAGCATCCCGATTGTTTTTGTCAATTTTAAAGAAAACTTGCTTAAATATTCTCTCTATGAGGAGATGGGCTTCCCTGGTGGCTCTGCTGGTAAAGGATCCACCTGCAATACAGGAGACTTGGGTTTGATTCCTGGGTTGGGAAGATCCCCTGAAGAAGGGAAAGGCCACCCACTCCAGTATTCTGGCCTGGAGAATTCCATGGAATGTATAGTCTATGGGGTTGCAAAGAGTTGGACACAACTGAGTGACTTTCACTTTCACTTTGGGCTTCCCAAGTGGCTCAGCTGGTAAAGAATTGCCTGCCAGTGCAGGAATGGAAGAGACGTGGGTTCAGTCCCTTAGTCAGGAAGATTCCCTGGAGAAGGAAATGGCAACTCATTCCAGTCTCACTCCAGTATTCTTGCCTGGAAAATTCCAAGGACAGAGGAATTTGTCCATGGTTGGCTACAGTCCATGAAGTCACTAAGAGTCAGACACAACTGAGCACGCATGCCTTTATGAAGAAAATTATTTAGGCCAAGGGGAAGTATAATGTTAGCACTTTTATTCTTAGTAACCAATAAGGACTTTGCCAGAGAGAAAGCTACCTGTCACTAATAATAAATTAGGTTGTCTAAATAGTCACAACCTTTCGGGGTTCGAAGGCATCTTATATGTTTGTTCATACAACTGATCCATTTTGCAGTCAAGGAAACTGAGGACCAGGGAGTTAAGAAATTTGCTAAATTAGGCTATAGCAACATTAACCTCTCCTATCTCACAAAATAAAAATATTTTTAATTATGATAATGCTCTTCTACCATTTTTGGTGTTTGCTACACCACACTTCCACAGGACTGGAAAAGGATCAGTTTTCACTCCAATTCTAAAGAAGGGCAATGCCAAAGAATGTTCAGATTACCACACAACTATGCTCATTACACATGCTAGCAAGGTGATACTCAAAATCCTTCAAGCTAGGCTTCAACAGTACATAACCTGAGAACTTCCAGATATATAAGCTGGATTTACAAAAGGCAGAGGAACCAGAGATCAAATTGCCAACATCTACTGGATCACAGAAAAAAGCGAGAGAATCTCAGGAATACATCTACTTCTGTTTCATTGACTATGCTAAAGATTTTGACTGTGTCCAAGTCCAAGTGAAAGTAGCTCAGTCACGTCTGACTCTTTGCAACCCCATAGACATAGTCCATGGAATTCTCCAGGCCAGAATGCTTGAGTGGATAGCTGTTCCCTTCTCTTGGGGATCTTCCCAATCCAGGGATTGAACCCAGGTCTCCCACATTGCAGGAAGATTCTTTACCAGCTGAGCAACCAAGGAAGCCCTTGATGTGTGGATCACAACAAACTGTGGGAAATTCCTATAGAGATGGGAATATCAGACCACCTTAAGTGCCTCCTGAGACCTCTATGCAGGTCAAGAAGCAACAGATCCAGACATGGAACAATGGACTGGTTCAAAATTGGAAAGGAGTAGGACAGGACTGTACATTTAATTTATACGCAGAGTACATCATATGAAATGCTGGGTTGGATGTAGTAAAGGCTGGAATCAAGATTGCCAGGAGAAATGCCAATAATCTCAGATACATAGATGTTACCACCCTAATGGCAGAAAGCAAAGAAGAACTAAAGAACGTCTTGATGAATGTGAAAGAGGAGTGAAAAAGTTGCCTTATAACTTAACAATCAAAAAAACAAGATCACAGCATCTGGTTCCATCACTTCATGGTAAATAGATGGGGGGGAAATGGAAACAGTGGCAAATTTTCTTTTATCGGGCTCCAAAATTACTGAGGACAGTGACTACAACCATTAAATTAAAAGCTCCTTGGGTGTAAAGCTATGATAAACCATAATAAAGCATATTAAAAAGCAGAGACATCACTTTGCCAACAAAGGTCCATATAGTCAAAGCTATGGTTTCTCCAGTAGTCATGTATGGATGTGAGAGCTGGACCATAAAGAAGACTGAGTGCTAAAGAACTGATGCTTTCAAATTGTGGTGCTGGAAAGACTTTTGAGAGTTCCTTGGATGTCAAGGAAATCAAATCAATCAATCCTAAAAGGAAATCAACTCTGAATATTCCTTGGAAGAACTGATGCTGAAGCTGAAGCTCCAGTACTTTGGCCACTTGGTGCGAAGAGCCGACTCATTGGAAAAGACACTGATGCTGGGAAAGAACGAGGGCAGGAGAAGGGGATGACAGAGGGTAAGATGGCTGGATGGCATCACTGAACTCAATGGACACGAATTTAAGCAAACTCCAGGAGTTGGTGAAGGACAGGAAAGCCTGGTATGCTGCAGTCTGTGGGGTCTCAAAGAGTCAGATATGACTTAGCAACTGAACAACACACCATACTTCTTTGGCCAGTGATATGTTTAATCTGCAGATCTTGAACCATGAGTATTTCCCCCTTTTCTTTTTAGTTAAAAAATGATGTTTGAAATTATACACACAAAATTTTACTCATATTTTTGCCTCAGGGGAGCCTCATGGGCTGCCGTCTATGGGGTCGCACAGAGTTGGACACAACTGAAGCGACTTAGCAGCAGCAGCAGTAGCAAAGAGATAACCCTTCAACTGCCATTCAAGTGCAGGTTAGTTATTCTGAAGGAAAGTTTTCTCTTAATGTTTATCTTCCAATTAACATTCATTTTTATGGCTTCCAGTTAAAAATGGAAAAATTAGTATCATACACATACCATTTTCTTAGCTGCAACTTTCAGATAAATTGGTTTCATAAAAATCATTCCAAAAATGAATCTATTTCAAGTCAGCCTACATATAGTTTTAAAAATGCACTATTGAATCATTACCTGTCTCTTCATTGGTTCACATCTGAAGTGACATTTATAGCAACTCCCACCTATTAAACCTTCACTCTTTAACAATTTTAGGCTCCTCTCTGTGGAATTACAGTGATTAATGGCTTCATTCTGACATGACCCTCTCACAATAGAACAAAGTTCATTAGGTGTAAGACTGTGCTAAATTTTCAAATCAGTACAGAAATAGAATTAAAGTATCTTTCAAACAAACTTTACTCAAATAAAGTTTTATTATATGCAAAATCTAGGGGAACATTAGTCAACCATGGCAGCTAAGTTACTAAAAAGAAACATGGCACTTGGGATAATAAATTCTGCCTTCAAGTAACATTTATGCTATCTGTTGTCTTTTAATAAAGTACAATTCCTCTGTTACCTATAAAATTCAGGGTATTTTTTAAGGATATTAACATTACAATGTAAGATATACAATTAATTAACGCAATATAAATATCTTCAAACTATATAAAACCTCCCAAGCAAATGAAAATTATACAATAAATAAAACCTCATTAAATTTCAAGATCACGTAATACATATGAACTACTTATCCATGAATGTCTAAGAAGCTATCTTTGTCCTCAGAGGGCTAATTTTTTAAAGTTTCTCAATAAAAAATAATTGTTTTAAGCTAATGAAAGAATATTTTACATCTTATGGAGTCAATATTCC
Organism: Madoqua kirkii; assembly: GCA_006408675.1. Lineage (NCBI taxonomy): Eukaryota > Metazoa > Chordata > Mammalia > Artiodactyla > Bovidae > Madoqua > Madoqua kirkii. The sequence goes on along the minus strand of SJYC01078055.1, from coordinate 54,254 downwards.
AAAACACAAGATTAGAAGTAATATAAGAGAACTAGATGTAAATGAAAAAAAAAAAGATTAAAAACCAGAGAGAGGGAGATGCATAGCAAATGAGGAGTAGATATTTCCACTATGGTAAAAGAGAATAAAAAAGTAGCACATAGAGACAATACCGTATAACCTTGTGAAATAAATCTTGGACTGTTAGGCACTGACAACTGGCGCCTATGTAAGAGTGAAATCAGGTTAGAGAAATATAGTAGGTTAGCTCTGGAATGATAGTATCGGGATGAGAGCTATGGTTAATATACACCTGTGTGAGGTGGCAGAGGGTGGGGTTTAGAATTGTAATTTTCAGGCACAAAGAGATCCCACTTACCTAGACTTGAGAAATGTGATAGATTGAATTACTACATCAAGTTATTGACTCAGTATTCCCTCAAATATATATATTCTATGGAAAGTATATTCCATCCCAACAGTTAATGGGTTCAACCACGTGGCCTGTTTGGCCTGATGACGGGAAGAGTGTGCATTTCCTGCTTAACTTGAAAAATGCCCTTTTAACTTGTTTTGGCTCACAGGATAGTAGCAGATGTGGAATAAGTCTTGATGTGTTTGTGTGGATGGGCATGTTCAGAATACCTCCTTCAATATCATGAGCAATTCCTCCCCTTACCCCTGCACCAACCACCTGCAAGCCAAGAAGAAAGTCCTCGTTAGAAACTGAATCCTCAGGACCTCGATCCTGGATTTCTAGCCTCCAGAACTGAAAAACTAAATCTGTTGTTTAAGGCAACCAGTCTGTGCTATTTTGTTAGGGTAGCCTTTGCAACTATAGGGTTTCCCATGTGGCTCAACTGTAAAGAATCCACCTGCCAATGCAGGAAATGCAGGTTTGATCCCTGGGTCAGGAAGATGTCCTAGAGAAGGAAATGGCAACCCGCTCCATTATCCTTGCTTGGGACACCCAGTGAACAGAGGAGCCTGGCAGGCTACAGTCTATGGGGTCACAAAAGAAGTGGATATGACTTAGCCACTAAACAACAGCAACAAAAAGGATATCATCCAGAGAAGATTTGGGTCTTCTAGCAGAGAAAACAAAAGTATGCTGAGTTGTTAGGAATGGGTAAGCTTAATATGAAATCAGTGGTAGCAAACAGCAGCTGTAAGTCTGCCTCCTTGTAGCTGTCAATGAAGCAGCTACGCTTTATGTTAATTTTAATTCCTCTTACCTGTTATCTTCTATGAAGATTAATGACTGTGCCTCACTTTTAAATTTAAATTCAGCTGGCAGTATAAAATCACATATACCATCTCTCCAATACTCTCCTCCTTATCAAGAAGACTCAAGAGAAGAAAGGAATGTGTACAATCTAATCTCTTTTTAAGCATGTAAGACCTTCTGTTAAACAGAATATTTTCTAGGAGGAGAGTGCTTATCTATTGAATTATCTTAGCATGATGTCCCTAAATACAATTGCTTATAGGAAACAAACTTGTGATATGTGGATTTACGGACCTGTTATTCTTAAAAAGTGGTATAAAAAATAGTGACCATCTGAGGTACAGAACGGAGGTGCTCCAAAAGCTACCCAAGTATTTCACTAATAAAGAGGGACCAAGGATGTCCCTAAATGAGCCAGACCTTTTCCTGTTTAGACCATGTCTCTTGATTAATTTCAAGGGTGCAGACATCAGGAAAAAAATCTATCACTAGATTCAATCTGATGTGTGTGAATCCGATCTGATAATGTGATCTTGTGGTACCTCACCCATTTTTCCAACACCTTTATCCCACTCTATAATCCAGGAGACAGATCCTCATAGAATGCATCTCTATCTTTGAGCTGGTCAATGAATGACACTGACAGGTTCAGGAGTATAGGCTGGGTAAAAGTTGGGATATTGATACACCTCCTGCTGCTGTCTGCCTGCCTTACTGTTGGTATGACAGTGGCTGTGTGCTAAGGCAGTAGTTCCCCAAATTTTGCAATCAGGGACAGATTTTGTGGGAGACAAATTGGGGCTAGGGGAGTGGTTTCACGAGGATTCAAGCACATTACATTTATCTTGCACTTGATTTCATATATTCAATATAAATGCCACCACTGATCTGACAGGAAGGAGTGGTCTGTGGCCTGTGGGTTGGGACCCCTGTTCTAAGGTATCACCTCTGTGAGCTGGCGCTTCTGTGGTTTAGCTTTCATTATCCTTCTATTCTCCTCTTGCTCTTTAAGCCTAGATGAGGCAACAGTTTGACAGGGCTCATCTGTGACTGCTTCACATTTTTTCATGGATATTTTATCCTATTTATACCTCAGCAAGTTATCCTACATCAAAATCTTCGAGTGTGATTTATTTTCTGTCAGGACTCCAACTTTTACTTTCATTAGTAAAGTTTAATAAACAAGATTTCTTCCTAGTAATATTATTTTAGTCTCTAACATACAGACTAAAATTTCCTTTAGAGAGAGAACTTTAGTTTGTACTTTAGGAACAATTTTTAAATTTTTCATTTTCAAATAACTAGCATCCAGCTAGGAGATAATGTATTTGAACTATGAAGATCTTAAAAAATGAGGGTGAATCTGAGATTCATGCAACTACAGACAATGGAGCTGGAGAAGCCTGGGAGATCTCTGGTTTCCTCCCAGAAAGTATGTTCCTTAATATTCTGCTTTTTATACTCATAGTTAATAGCATCCTTGAATTGCTTCAGTTTTTCTAAGTTACAGGTTTATAGATTATTAGAACTGGAAGGGGCCTTAGAGATAATCCTGTTTCTCCTTTCAGCTGGCATGCAAGGAAACTCTGACCAGGGCTGACCACTGTGTTAGTCATTCAGACGTGTCCGACTCTTTTGCAAGCTCATGGACCATAATGCACCAGTCTCCTCTGTCCATAGAATTCTCCAGGCCAGAATACTGGAGAGGATTAGCACAGTCAAGTCTGGTTCCCCTTCTCCCAAGATAGCACATCCATCAATGGCAACAGAGTCATAAATTTTTGACAGCAAACTGCTGCATATACAAATTTATTTTACCTTTCTTACAGAGTGTTTGTCATGATTGTATAGGATAATAAATACAAAGGATGGAGAACTAGATTGACATATGGTAAGTAATCAAGTGTTTATCGTTGGCATAATAACAGACAAAACCCTTGAAAAATAGTGCATGCCTGTTCAGCATAAACTATTTGGCATTGAACTATGTTTATTAAAACATAAGGTTCTCGGAATGTCAAAATAAATCAAAGGGACTGGCTTTGCCCCCACAAATATTATAAGGTTTTAGTAGTGTTTGCATGTTTTAAAAATATGGCAGAATTCTAAATAACCTGGTATAGAGTGCAAAAATAGCTAGGATCTCAGGAAGGAGGGATCACAAAGTATGAGAAGAAACCATGAGGATGCCCGATGTAAGCTGAATGTTGAATCATGCTAAGAATTTGGGAAGATACAGAGGAGGAAAACACACTTAATGTAGGAGCAAGACCATGGACAAAGGAACAAATTTTCCTTTGTCCATCCATTCATCTGTTCACTCCAGATATTACAAACCTACAATATGACACAAAATTCTAAGCAGGAAAATATATCAGTGAACAAAATTCTCCCCCTATAGAACAATATTCTACTGGAAGAAATAGTTGATAAAGAAATGTACAATTAAATAAGCAGATGAGAATTACCATTATGCTGGGTGGGTTGTTTTATTGGGTGGTCAGAGATGGCTTCACTGATACAGCTACATTTCAGCAGAAGCCAAAAGAAATGAGAGGGATTCAAAGCCTGTGGGTAAAGACAATGGCCATGACAAAGGATATAGGCCTGAAGAGCCAGTTTTGTGTTCTCACGGGTACTGTTTTAAGCAATGTAAGTCCAGAATGGACCAACTCTAAACTTTCAATGGTTTTGATAGAGTATAATTCTCTTTATGTTAAAGTTCTTGTTCCTGTTCTTTTTTAAAATGCTTTTGAAAGTCACTTAATCGTGTCCAACTCTTTGCAAGACAATGGACTGCAAGACAAGTCCATGGAATTCTCCAGGCCAGAACACTGGAGTAGCTAGCCTTTCCCTTCTCCAGGGGATCTTCCCAGCCCAGGGATCAAACCCAGGTCTCCTGCATTTCAGGTGGATTCTTTGAGCCACGAGGGAAGCCCAAAATACCTTTAGTGATTTCTGTTTTATTCTTTAATCCTAATACAGTATTTGAAAGCACAGCTACAGATCCACAAGATGAAAATATGAGATCAGGTATTTGACCAGTTAATCCTGCTTGGTTATTAAGACATCAGCATTGGTACAATATGGATACAGATGGTCATCTTCATGGTAGGGCAAAAAAGTGGTCAAAGTGTCAGTTGCTCAGTCACGTCCAACTCTTTGTGACACCATGGATTGCAGCCCAACAGGCTTCTCTATCCATGGGATTCTCCAGGCAAGAATATTGAGTGGGTAGCCATTCCCTTCTCCAAGGGATCTTTCCAACCCAGGTATTGAACCTGGGTCTCCTGCATTGCAGGCAGAGTCTTTACAGTCTGAGTACTAGGGAAGCCCAAAAGAGTGTTAAATGGTTATTACTTAAATAATCAGCCTATGATGATCTAGAATAAAATGCAAGGCTTTGTCAAAGGTAGTACTGAGTCAGCCAATCTATCATGAAGCCAAAATAAATACAAGAATTAGGGCAGAGTTGGTGGCCAAACTGCTAATTCTGATATCATTGGGCTCTTAAAGAAAATAAAAATCCGAGTTTAAGTCTCTTCTCAGAAGGCATGGTGAAAGAATCAAAGCTTTTATGAAAGGCTAAGAAGAATGCTTATCTCATAGCCACAGGGATCATGTACTTGAAAAACTCAGCTGAACATTATCACTGGATTTTATGTTGTTGTACTACAATTTAAGTTACATTAGCATCACCACAAGTCCCATTTAACAGAGCTGTAAGGGAAAAAATTTTTGAAAATAGAAAAAAACAGTAAATTTGAATATCAGGAATGAAATCCTCTGAGCCTAACTCCTCACCAGCACAAGCAGCCATCGTATTCTGTGGTCCTGAAGCAGATTTAAGGATCTCCTGAAGTAGGTATCCAACTAAAGAACAGCAGTTCTCTTCATTCCCCATGATCAACACTCTCACTTTCTCCAGATAACTGTACTATGATATTAGTCTTCTTAAATAGGGGAACCAATTCAAAATCTGACTAGGAACAGAGAGATTAAATGTGGAAAATAAATTACAAGAGTTCATTCATTCTATCAGAATAATCGGGAGAATATATGCTGTGACATATTCTCATTCTGTTAAACAAGGAAGAGAACATAACATCAGATTGGGAAATAATTACAAATATGAGTAAATTTAGTAAGATTCTGGATCCTGGATCTATTGTGTTAGCTCAACTAACTAGGGATACACCTAATATTTTTTTGGAAGTTGACTGAAACCTCTACTGAGAAGTAGCCTGAAATAAACTCGAGACATCAGAAATTTCTATTAAAAACTTAAAGAACTTGAAATTTTAAGCAGACATGACTGATTTGATTTAGTAAAGCACAAGATCCAACTATTTTATCTATGATAAACCAAACTTAAAAGATACCTAAAATGTGTGTGTGTGTATATATATATATATATACACACACATACACACTACACACACACACACATATATCATGCTTATAAGCAGTCAAAAAAGGGTGAGAAGTGGCTATACTCATATTAGACATATCACTACTGGACAAACAATATTACCAAAAAGAAAAATTTCAACTCAGAGAGATAAAAGGATCAATCCAGCAAGGGAATATGTGTTTACTTATTTAACAAAACGTCAATATTCAAATGAAAAGCTAGAAATTAGATAAATAGAAACAGAACTGCCATACGACCCAGAAATCCCACTGCTAGGCATACACCATGAGGAAACCAGAACTGAAAGAGACACATGTGCCCCCAGTGTCCACTGCAGCACTATTTACAATAGCTAGGACATGGAAGCAGTCCATTGGCAGATAAATGGATAAGAAAGCTGTGGTACATATACACAATGGAATATTATTCAGCTATAAAAAGAAACACATTTGAGTCAGTTCTAATGAGATGGATGAACCTGGAGCCTATTATACAAAGTGAAGTAAGTCAGAAAGAGAAAGACAGATACTGTATATTAATGCATATATATATGGAATTTAGAAAGATGTTACCAATGATCCTACATGCAGGGCAACAAAGGAGACACAGATGTAAAGAACAGACTTTTGGACTCAGTGGGAGAAGAAGAGGGTGGGATGATTTGAGAGAATATCACTGAGACCTGTACATTACCATATGTAAAATAGACGACCAGCGTAAGTTCAATGCATGAAGCAGGGTACCCAAAGTGGGTGCTGTAGGACCACCCAGAGAGATGGGATGGGAAGGGACATGGGAGGGGGATTCAGGATGGCGGACACATGTGCACCCATGGTAATTCATGTCAATGTATGGTAAAACCATCACAATATTGTAAAGTAATTATTCTCCAATTAAAAAATGTTTTTAAAAGAAAAAATAAAACTAGAACTAAGAAAAGAAATAAGCACAATTATATTTGAAGATTTAAATATAACACTCTCAGTAATTAATTAAATAGAAAATCAGTAAGGGCATAGAAAATTTGAATAATATAATTAACCAAATTTATCTGATATTTACAGAATATTCCAAAAAATAGCAAGACATGCATTTTTTCCAACTTCACAGAAAACGTTTACCAAAATAAACCACATCCTATTCTGCCACAAAATACTTACAATAAATGTTAAACAGCTTAAGGCACACAAATAAGTTCTTTTACCACAATGGAATCAAGTTAAAACTTAAAAGTAGAAAAATATCTGGGAAAGACTACATACTTGGAAATTAGATATTCTTCTAGTATACCACAGGTCAAATAAATTGTAAGGAAAATTAGAAAATATTTAGAAATGAAAATAAAAGATCATGTAAAAATTTCAGGATGCATATAAGGCAGTACTACAAGGCAAATATATAGCACTAACTGGGAATCAGGAGAGGCTGAAGACCGAAAAAGAAGCATTATTTGCATTTTTAAAGTGTGTAATAAGATCCATTTGCTTGGAAAGGCAACTTATTTTCAGTCCATGTTTCTAAATTATTAGCAATGTGTATCAAACGGCTGTTTCGTGAGAAAGTGCAGATTTAGCATGATTTTTATCTAAATCAGAAAAATAGAATAGCAATAGCAGAGAAAAAGTTAACTGAAGCATATGTCTAATTAAGGCCATCCTTCTTATTCCAATTGATGCAGCTGATGGTAAATGTGTTAGACTAGGAGTTAGTGCTTCCAATATTCATGCTCCCGGACTGACAACATCTCTAGGCAAGTGACACTCCCTCTTTGAAACAGCTTCTTCACCTACACAGTGAATGAGAAAGAAATGGCAATTCACTCCAGTACTATTGCCTGGAAAATCCCATGGACAGAGGAGCTTGGTAGGCTACAGTCCATGGGGTCACAAAGAGTCGGACACGACTTGAGTGGCTTCACTTCACTTCACAGTGAACGAGCTACGTTTATCTAGATAAATGTAATCCTATCTTGATAAATGTATACTTTCATTTGACAAATATCATTAAGTTCCTGATAACACATACTTTGTGAAGTGCTATAGGAAATACAAAGATTTCTGTGGCTCCTTTTTTCAAATTGCTTATAATTACCTAAAACACACCTTATACAAGTAATAGAAATACTAATTCACCTGTAATACAGCCTAAACATTAGCATAAACCAAATCCTGTGAGGATCTAGAAGAACTAACACTTTCTTAGCAAAGGTCACAGAATTATGGATATCTGTATTTGCATATCGTTGATTGGGTGACTTCCTTATCTAGCATAGCTTTTCTTCACATTCTCCAGATCAACAAATTGACACTCAATATTTAGAAGTCCACAAGATCTATGGCAAGAAAATAAGATGTGTTACATTATCACGCGCCTTAAGGTCAGGTATTGTACAGGATACTTATCAGGCAGAACAGCCAGCTGGTTTTAAAAAAAATGTGAAAACTACTTACCATCTCTGCAAGGACTGAGATGAGGCAGGACTGCTTCTTTTTGTTTTTGGTTTTTTTTTTAAGTACCACAGTAACAAGGTTTTGTATGAAGCAACCTCTTCAGGTTGTTTGATGCAATGCAGCCAGAATGGTGTTTCCAGAAATCTGTTCTTTGGGTCAAATAATAGAGCACAATTAGTCTAGAAAAAAATTAATCAACCTTATGTGCAAATTTCAAAGCATGCAATAGCAACACACATAGTAACTATTGGGAAAAGGGCAAAGGAGGGTTACCTAAATCCCTGAAGAAGTTCACGTTTAATTTGAAAATCCTAGCATAATTTTCTCTTTGCTCTAGGATTTGATTTACACATTCTTCTTTTCTTACCGTCCCTAGGCAATGACTGCCATGGAATAATTCCCTCTGATAATAAATGCGACGTGAACAAAACTGCAGGAAACCAAGCAAAGTCTCCTAGTTCCATTGTTTTCTTTCCTTTCCCTCAGCCCATTAAGACAAAATGAACATTGGCTATATTTAGGAGTTAAAAACATTGAAAAAATCATGCTTACACTGAGTCTTAACCCCTAACTGAAAATTAAAATAAAATGTGCAATTTCTTTAATTCTTACTATACTATAAAACAATACGAAGCACAATTTCAATCCCCAGGAAAATAAAATGGAGTATGTATAGCCTTTATTTTCTCTATGTGACTCCAATATTAGCCTTTAAGAAAGGCTGCTGAAAATAACCCATCATTTTAAAGTAATTTAAAGACACCTCAAACTGAAAATTCAGTATGCCCCTTAGCTTTCCATTATCCATTTCAAATTTTCTAAGTCTATTTTAAAAACTACCAGAGAATCCAAAGGCCATTTCCTAAATAGACCCAGCAGACTTACAGAAAATACATACTGTGTGTGGTGTGAACTCAAGAAGATAGCTCATGATAAGGGGACTTTGAGGCAAACTTTGGCTCTTGAAGCTCAGAAATCTAGAAATTGTACAGCAGCTTTCTGAAAAGCTAGAGATATACAGATATAGACACTTATGGGATTTTAAGGTTTGTTAAAATACTGTGTATATAACATTTATTAGCGACATCTCAAATCAAGATGTTAACGTCAATGTTTCTCAAAGTGTGAAACAAAAACTATTGCTATCAGACATGCAAGTGGCCTTGTTACAAGTCTACCATTTATAATTCACCCTAAAATTTAGGAACATTAGCCTACATTCAGAGAAGGCAATGGCAATCCACACCCTGGAAAATCCCATGGGCGGAGGAGCCTAGTAGTCTGCAGTCCAAGAGGTCACGAAAAGTCAGACAACTGAGCAACTTCACTTTCACTTTTCACTTTCATGCATTGGAGAAGGCAATGGCAACTCACTCCAGTACTCTTGTCTGGAGAATCCCAGGGATGGGGGAGCCTGGTGGGCTGGCGTCTATGGGGTCACACAGAGTCGGACACAATTGAAGCGACTTAGCAGCAGCCTACATTACATGCGTAAGGAAGCCAGCACTCAGAATAATAGCTAGTCTTCCACAAGACAACCAAAGTCAGGATTCTAATTCAAGTCTTTCTCCCCTATGGGACTTTCTCCCCTAGGTGATCAACAAAAATCAAAATGTATCTCTTTTGCTTTTTAAAATTATTTATTTATTTTGGCTGTCCTGGGTCCTCATTGCCGCACACCAGCTTTCTCTAGTTGTGGCTGCTGCTGCTGCTAAGTCACTTCAGTCATGTCCGACTCTGTGCAATCCCATAGACGGCAGCCCACCAGGCTCCCCCATCCCTGGGATTCTCAAGGCAAGAACACTGGAGTGGGTTGCCATTTCCTTCTCCTCTAGTTGTAGCAAACGAGGGCTGTTCTCCAGTTGTGTTGCTTATGCTTCTTGCGGTGACTTTTCTTTACTGTGGAGCACAGCCTTGGAATCTTCCCAGACCAAAGGCCAAATCCATATCCACTGCACTGGCAGGCGAATGCTTAACCCCTGGACCACTGGAGATGTCTGTCCTTTGCTTTTAATTCACTAAAATATCAAATGTGCTTCTATCAGCTTTCAGTGTAATCTCTCATGGCCATTGGATCCTAGAGTCGAAAGAAACCTTTATGTTACCTATTTCCTCACAGCCCCAATGCTTCAACGATGAATAATTTTCATTATTCAATAATACAATTTACTACTTCTACATGTGGCTCCTATGCTCATTTTATATGTAATTGATATGCTCTCCCACTATTTCCACTGGCTGGTAGATTCTGTCCACTGGGTTGTTAGAGTCTGCTGAGAGGTATATCATATATAGTTCTGTAAAACCACTTCTATTTAAGCTGACCTTATCTAACTTCAGGGTATTGAATCTCCAGCATTGTTACTAACACATGACCCTTAACTAATTGTATTGAATTAATCCTTGAGTGTCCACTGTTAAGCAATAATTCATACAATGATTTTATTCATAAAAGAAGAATCTTATGAGGTCTAATCATTCTGATGTCTTTGGGAATTCTGGAGGCATTTCATTGGTAGGACAAAAAGTTCGTTCAGGTTTTTCCATAAGATGCTATGAAAAATTCGAACACTTTGGCCAACCCAGTATTTGAGAATCTACTCCAACCATTCTGGGGCTTTCCAGGTGGCGCTAGTGATAAAGAATGTGCCCACCAATGCAGGAGACATAAGAGATGTCGGTTTGCTCCCTGGATCAGTAAGATTCCCTGGAGAATGAAATGGTGACCCACTCCAGTGTTCCTGCATGGAGAATCTCATGGACAATGGGGCCTGGTGGGCTACAGTCCATGGGGTTGCAGAGAGTCAGACACAACTGAAGTGACTTAGCACAAACTCAACCATTCCAAACGAGTCTAAATTATGTAAGCTTTTCACTGATCATGTCATGTCTCTGAAGCACATGTCAAAACTGCTCAGGTTGAGCACTATCTACTATAGAGGCCCAATTACAGTATCACTGGGAAGTAGAAAATGAGGCTCCCAGAGATTCAATCTGGCTCATCTGAAACCCCACCTTACATACAAATGTACAGTAACAACTGCAGCTTTGGTTCTTGTAATCTTTTCAGATGAAGTTGTCTTTGGGACTAAGTTTTTTTTTTCCTAAACCACCGTGTCCAAGAATTCAGGGTATTTTGTCAATATTTATATTTATGACATGTTCAGATGGAGACTGGATCACACAGAGTTGGACATGACTGAAGTGACTTAGCAGCAGCAGCAGATGGAGACTGTGCTCTAAAATCAAGAGAGTACATTTACCCAGGAGCCAATATGGAGATTCTGGTTTTGGACAGCAACTCACGTGGAGTGATTTGGTTTATTTTGATTCTTACCACTGTCCCTCCCTGAATTCTCTCCCCATCCATGAAATAATGATAAGAGAAACTAAAGAGCAAAGTGGACAGAAATAATACCCAGTAATCTAAAATGACATTATAAAATCTTATAAAAATGAACTCTAACCTGTTATCAAGTACCTTTCATGGGACAGGTGTTATGTTTACTTCATTTCACTCTCTGAATGACTTTTGGTGAGGCATTATTCCTTTAAAAAAAAGTACAATATTGTGTCAGTTTCTGCTGTACAACAATGTAAATCAGCCATAATTGTATATATATATCCCCTCCCTCTCTAACCTCCCTCCCCTCTCCCTACCCCACCTGTCCAGGTCATCACAGAGCACTGGGTTGGGTTCCCTGTGTTATACAGAACTTCTCACCAGCTATCCATTTCACACATGATACTATATATGTTTATGTTACTTTCTCCATCCATCCTTCTCACTCCCTCATCCTCATTCCCTTTTAAAAATGGTAAAAATGAAGTTTATTCACCCAGGAAGGAAAAAAAAAAAGTATTTGAACACAAGTGCAAATGATACGACCATTCACACACTATGATATGTTGTTTAAGAATGAAAAGAGATTACTAAATTTCCACTGAACAAGAAAAACTTTTCATTTTTGCTTGCAGCTTCTACAATTAGTTCTCTTGTGCTGCTGCCTATATGGCACCAGAACTTTTAAGCAATCAGAATTTATTGGTACCTTATAAATAAGTGAATGATGATGTAGCCTCATTCGGAATTAGTTTAAATTTCGAGCTAACATTTGAGATGATTCCCTAGATATTCTCTAAAAGAAGCATTTCTGGGTAAAGAAAACTCCAGAAATAGTGGAAATAGGTATCAAGAAACTGCCACTTTAAAATAAATGACCACCACAACGTTAACACCCATGTTGGAATATTTTAGTCTTCGAAGAAAAGCTATTCAGCAAGACTGTCTCTTGCACTTAAGTTGGCATCGCTGTAAATAACACGATGAGAAAGCTAAAGACATCTTGCTTTGTAGAGAAACAGAAATGTTTTGTGACTGTCACAGCAAAGCACTGGAATGGCTCAAAATAAAAGACCTGTGCTCAAGTCCTGGCTCCATCATTTCTAATGTGAGGCTTTAGACACCTGGCATAATCTAGACATCTGTTTCTTCATCTGTAAAATGGGAATGATGTTACAACTGATATGCTGTAAACTCTGTGAGGCTCAAAGGAGACCGTGTTGTACACTTTGTTTCCAAACTTGGTTGCAAAGTTGAATCACTCTGAGAGCTCTGAAAATTATTTATGCTTGCATCCACCACCAGGCACCAAGGCTTAACAGGTCTAGTGTGTGATCTGGGATTTAGAGATTTGAATGAAATCTCCAGGTGATTCTAATAAGCACATAAGTTAAAATTTTTAAAGGTTATATTAACTAGGTTAAGGTGAAATATCCAGCAAAAAACCTGGGTATAAGCACATAGGAAAAAAGTTATTTTCCTTCCTTTGACCTCAAATTATCTTGTAGTTCTGTCTTTATCACTATAATACTAAGACTCTTGAAAGTCCCTTGGACTGCAAGGAGATCAAACCAGTCAATCTTCAAGGAAATCAACCCTGAAGGAAGGACTGATGATGAAGCTGAAGCTCCAATACTTTAAATGTTTTTGGTCACTGGATGCGAAGAGCAGACGCATTGGAAAAGACCTGATGCTGGGAAAGATTGAAGACAGGAGAAGGGGATGATAGAAGATGAGATGGTTGGATGCCATCACTGACTCAGTGGACATGAGTATGAGCAAAGCTCCAGGAGATGGTGAAGAACAAGGAAGCCTGGCACGCTGCAGTCATGGGTTGCAGAGTCAGACATGACTAAGCAATTGAACAAAGGACCAATAGCAAGTATGATGCTCTGGCTCTATAAAAAGTATAACATTAACCACTGCCACACAACTCATTCTTGCTATACTGAAAAGAATTACCCCTACCTGCTCTAAAATCTCCTGCTTCTCACATTTGCTTACTGAATCAAAGACTTAAAAAAAAAAAAAAAAGCTCAAAATTTCCTTCTTGCAAGAAGCCTTCCTTATCTCCTGTTATCCCACTTTTAAGAGTAAATCACTCCTTCCTATTAAACTATAAATCATTTTATGCCCCTCCTTGACATTAAGGTCAACTTTTACTATACTTGGTCTTTAATCTCTAAGATTTGAGAGGAAGATTTTTTGAGTAATTTACTCTTTCATTCATCTCAACCAGTACAGAAAGATGGCTAAATCTATTTTATTTATTCTGACTTATTACAGGCTCCAACCTAATTTTAAGTTCAGTTTCAAACAGCAAGTTTCCAGTTTTGTCAATCACACTGAAGACAGAGTTTGAGTACATCCAGTATTCACTGACATTTGCTGTTGTCCAAACAAAATTTGGAGAAGGAAATGGCAACCCACTCCAGTATCTTGCCTGGAAAATTCCATGGACAGAGGAGCCTGGCTGGCTACAGTCCATGGGGTCACAAAGAGTCAACAGCAACTGAGCACCAGCAAAATTTATCTATAAGCTTAATTCTTTCAAATTCCTAGAACTATAAGCTTATCACATTTCTGAGGTGTGGCAAAGCACTGGGCACTAGGCACAGTTATAAAAGCATCTGTGATTATCATTAAAGGTATAAATCTCATTCCCTCAACATGTTGTTTCTATAGTCTGGGTTTTATTTACTTGCTGGAAATAATAACATAGAAGCATTTCTTGACTTCTTTTTCCAACAGTATTCTACCTGGTGATTATGGGAATAGCAAAAAAAACAAAAAAAACAAAAAACTTGCTAAACCTGTTAGCCGTATCTTCATTAACAGCCCTAAATCCCAGTTCTAAAATCTTAATGAGAAACCCATGTACTTCTAACAGTTAATTTGCTTAGACTTGATGAGAAAATTTTAAATGTATACCTTAGTTTTTTTTTTATGCCTTAGTTTTATAGTGACACGAACTAGCATTTTAAAATAATGAAACCTCTGCTTTTATGTTAAGCACCTTTAGACCCTTGCTAATTTTATACCTTGAGAATCCCACTACCAGGAACTTGGATTTTCTTTCTTTCTTAACTAAATGTGAAAGAGTTCTGTGTTTTGGAGTCACTGTGATAGAATAATGGCCCTCCAAAAATATGTGTATATGTGTGCTCAGTAGCTCAGTCATGTGGTACTCTTTGCAACCCCGTGGACTGTAGCCCACCAGGCTCCTCTGTCCATGGAATTTTCCAGGCAGAAATACTGGAATGGGTTACCATTTCCTACTTTAGGGGTCTTCCTGACCCAAAGATTAAACCCAAGGCATTTGCATCTTCTGTACTGGCAGGCAGATTCTTTATCACTGTGCCGCCTGGGAAGTCCCCCTCCAAAAATAGTCAGTACTTTAATCTCTGGGATCTGTGAATACATTACTTTAAATTTAGATGGCATTTCAGATGTGATTAATAAAGTAATTATTCTGAATCACCCAGATGGGCCCAATTAATTCACAGGGATCCTTAAAGTGTGAGGATTACTTCTGGCTGGGGTAAGACAGATGAAATAACAGAAGAGGAAGGAGCAGAAATTTCGAATGTGAGACATTCTATCTCCCTCTGCTGGTTCTGAAGATAGAGGGAACGTTAACAGAGAGCCAAGGAAGACAGGTGACCTTCATCAGTGAAAAAGGACCCTGAGCAGACAGCCAGCAAGAATACAGGCCCTCTGCCCTACAAACACATAAACTCAATCTGCCAACAAAAGAAGGGAATGGATTGTCCACTAAGGATCTCCAGAAAGGACGCAGTTTCCTTACCATTTTGATTTTAGCCCATGAGACCCTAGTCAGACTTCTGCTGTTAGGCTTATAAAATAACACTTGTTTTAAGCTACTGTTTATAGTAATTTGCCGTGTTAGCATGAGAATGTTAATACAGACATTTTGTTGAGACTCAAGAAAGAAAAAAAAAATGTTTAAAGATGACATTACCGAACCAAATCCATTTGCCCAACACGACAGCCAAATGCTGATGCCAGTACACTTGGAAGACTTGCTGTGGAGGAAAACCTGATTCACAAGGCAGCCCAACGATAACACCAGAGAACAAGCCTCACTCACCTTCTCAAGGTGAGGGGGTTGGGGTATTTATGGGCTAAGCGGGCAGGTCTTTGGCATGGGGAAATGTGGTTGGAGGTAAGGGGGAAAGGGAGTTAAATAGTGTTCTACACAGACACAAATGGAAGCCCTTAGAAGGCTAGGAGGGTGGAACTTTCCAGGCTCCCCCGTCAAAAGACCATTTATAAAGACACCTGTGCTGACCTAGCTATAGGGAGAATGGGCCTAAGCAGCCCCCGCTGGTTATTGGATAGGAATGGGCAAGTCTGTAAAACAACTGGGTTAGGTGAAGCTGAGAATGACTGCAATTAAACAGATGGAAAACAAAACAAAACAACTAAAATAGAGAGAGCCTAAACAGTGACAGCAGTTAAAGACCCATGCATTTCATTGCATGTAAACTATACCTCCATAAGAATGACTTGTAAAAAATGGTTAGCATCTCAGAATATTTTCCCTCTGTAGGGAATAATCTGGTCAAGAGGGAAAAAAAACTAAGAAAGCAGGAAGAAAGAGTCAGCTGTTGGGGTGATATCTGAACAGGAAGTAGGGTAGATCCAGAGACTTAAGTGAAGCAGACTTTTCAGAAAAGCAGGTAAAGTTCATCTGTTTTAATATGAGGGATACAAGACTAAATATTTATTTAACATTTAACAGAAAAATGAAGCATTTTCATCTGACTGCTTCTGTTTTCTCATTTAAACATGACTAAACTGTGGAAAATTCTGAGAGAGATGGGAATACCAGACCACCTGACCTGCCTCTTGAGAAACCTATATGCAGGTCAGGAAGCAGCAGTTAGAACTGGACATGGAACAACAGACTGGTTCCAAATAGGAAAAGGAGTCCATCAAGGCTGTATATTGTCACCCTGCTTATTTAACATATATGTAGATTACATCATGAGAAATGCTGGGCTGGAAGAAGCACAAGCTGGAATCAAGATTGCTGGGAGAAATATCAGTAACCTCAGATATGCAGATGACACCACCCTTAGGGTAGAAAGTGAAGAGGAACTAAAAAGCCTCTTGATAAAAGTGAAAGAGGCGAGTGAAAAAGTCGGCTTAAAGCTCAACATTCAGAAAACGAAGATCATGGCATCTGGTCCCATCACTTCATGGGAAATAGATGGGGAATCAGTGGAAACAGTGTCAGTCCTTATTTTTTGGACTGCAAAATCACTGCAGATGGTGACTGCAGCCATGAAATTAAAAGACGCTTACTCCATGGAAGAAAAGTTATGACCAACCTAGATAGCATATTAAAAAGCAGAAACATTACTTTGCCAATAAAGGTCCGTCTAGTCAAGGCTATGGTTTTTCCAGTGGTCATGTATGGATGTGAGAGTTGGACTGTGAAGAAAGCTGAGTGCTGAAGAATTGATGCTTTTGAACTGTGGTGTTGGAGAAGACTCTTGAGAGTCCCTTGGACTGCAAAGAGATCCAACCAGTCCATCCTAAAGGAGATCAGTCCTGGGTGTTCATTGGAAGGACTGATCCTGAAGCTGAAACTCCAATACTTTGGCCCCCTGATGCAAAGAGTTGACTCATTGGAAAAGACTCTGATGCTGGGAAGGATTGGGGGCAGGAGGAGAAGGGGACGACAGAGGATGAGATGGCTGGAAAGCATCATCGACTTGATGGATGTAAGACTGAGTGAACTCCGGGAGTTGGTGATGGGCAGGGTGGCCTGGCTTGCTACGATACATGGGGTCGCAAAGAGTCGGACATGACTGAGCAACTGAACTGAACTGCATGTTAGTAAATGAAGGTGAGGAAATACAGAGATATTGAAAGTTTGAACAAAGGTTTGTTTTTTGTTTTTTGTTTTTTTTTTTAAAGTGTGAAACAGTGTTTCAGGAGTGTGGGAGTCCTGGCCTTAGCTCTGCTGCTCACCTGTTCCCTCTGCTCCTTGGGCTCCCTTTTACTGAGTTTCTTTTCTTCATCACTGAGGTGTCTGTTTGAGCAGCGGTGGCTGCAGAGGCTGCAGTGCCAGTTTCACGATCTTTGTTACAGGTTGATTATCATCAAGGAAACTCAGAGTGGGACTTTGGAGGCTCAGGGAAGGACTCTACAGGACGGCGCAGGAGTGTGCCCACCATTCAGGCACACAGCACTTCTCAGATTTCTGCTTGGTTCTCAGGTTCCTTGCAGACTCCAGGGCCCAGTGGATTTAAGTAAGCCCTGGGCTCCCAGTAGACAGGGGCAACTGGAGGCTGTAGGACTAGAAGTGGAAGTGGAAGCTCTAGGGTGGAAGAGCAGGGGAGCTCAGGAGAGGAACTTCCAGGCAGAGTAACAAGAGAGGGTCAGGGACTACACGTGTCCCATTTTGATAGGAACTTACAAGAGGGGACTGATCTGACTCAGTTACAAAGCAAATGTCCAGGTGTTAGGGCTCTAAAAACCACACAGAGAAGTCTGGATGCTGTGAGAGTGCTCCCTAGCCTTGTTCTGTCAGCCAGCTTCTTCCTTTCAGCAGCATCCTTCAGCATTAACTCTGGAAAGAGTCAGTTTGACCTAGACACCATTTCTGAGCTCTCACAATCTAATCATTTTGTCTTCTATTCACTCACTAGACAAAAAGCTCTTTACTGGAACCTCCCTGGTGACATACCTTTTGCACATGGCTTTTGGATCTGAGTTTTCCTAGGGTCATCGAAGGTGCTGTGTCAAATGCAAAGCCAAGGAATCTGAACTCTAAGGAGAGCTCTTGTTCTGGTTTAGTGAAAGGGAAGGGAACTGGAGAAGGAGGTATTAAACTCCATGGAGAATGAAGGAAGATTCTGAAAAAATAAAATTATGACAAAACAGGAGCAGTGATATTGAAATTATTGACATGTACCAAAGATGGTGAATGGCCCAGGTTACCTTCATGATAAGGTTGCTGCTGCTGCTGCTGCTAAGTCAGTTCAGTTGTGTTAAAGGAGAGCTCTTGTTCTGGTTTAGTGAAAGGGAAGGGAACTGGAGAAGGAGGTATTAAACTCCATGGAGAATGAAGGAAGATTCTGAAAAAATAAAATTATGACAAAACAGGAGCAGTGATATTGAAATTATTGACATGTACCAAAGATGGTGAATGGCCCAGGTTACCTTCATGATAAGGTTGCTGCTGCTGCTGCTGCTAAGTCGGTTCAGTTGTGTTTGACTCTGTGCGACCCCATAGACAGCAGTCCACCAGGCTCCCTTGTCCCTGGGATTCTCCAGGCAAGAACACTGGAGTGGGTTGCCATTTTCTTCTCCAATGCATGAAAATGAAAAGTGAAAGTGAAGTCACTCAGTCACGTCCGACTCTTAGTGATCCAATGGACTGCAGCCTACCAGGCTCCTCCGTCCATAGATTTTCCAGGCAAGAGGGGGTGCTATTGCCTTCTCTGTCATAGTAAGGTTAGAGTAGATCAGATCACTGTTGTTGGTTTGCAAACTCAGGAGTTTTCAGAGTGAAATCTGAAACTGACCCCTGCACTTGGAGGGCAGAGAGAGACCAAAGAAAGAGGCAGAACTTTGAAGACTCAGGTAGCAAGAAGTTTTTATAAGCAATAAAGTTTCCATATTAAGCTTGGTAAACAGCCAATCAGAGAAGGCAATGGCACCCCATTCTAGTACTTTTGCCTAGAAAATCCCATGGACAGAGGAGCTTGGTAGGCTGCAGTCCATGGGGTCGCTAAGAGTCAGAAACGACTAGTGCCTTCACTTTCACGCATTGGAGAAGGAAATGGCAACCCACTCCAGTGTTCTTGCCTGGAGAATCCCAGGGATGGGGGAGCCTTGTGGGCTACTGTCTATGGGGTCGCACAGATTTGGACATGACTGAAGTTACTTAGCAACAGCAGCAAACAACCAATATACTTGCAACCATTCTGTATATATAAGCCATTTTGTTTTCTATTTTCAGTAGAATATTCAGTAAGTTACACAACATTTTATTATAAAACAGGCTTTGTGTGATATGATTTTGCCCAACTGTAGGCTAACGTATTTCATGCAAGTTTAAAGAGGCAAGGCTAAGCTATGATGTTCTTTAGTAGCTCAGTGGTAAAGAATCTGCCTGCCAAGCAGGAGACCTGAATTTGATTCCTGGGTCAGGAATAGCCCCTGGAGGAGGAAATGGCAACCCACTCTAGTATTCTTGCGTGCTAAATCCCATGGACAGAGGAATGAAGTGATGAGAGTCAGATAGGACTTGGTGACTAAACAACAATGTTAGGTGTTATTGAGTTCATTTTTGACCTATGAGAGTTTCAATGTATGATAGGTTTATTATATGTAATCCCACTATAAATCAAGACAGATTTGTATATTTTCTTATATATATGTGAATATATACACATTTATATATACATGCAGATCTACGTATATGATGCATTTACATAGATAGCATATTCAAAAGCAGAGACATTACTTTGCCGACTAAGGTCCATCTAGTCAAGGCTATGGTTTTTCCAGTAGTCATGTATGGATGTGAGAGTTGGACTGTGAAGAAGGCTGAGCGCCAAACTCAAAAACAATCAATCAAAAACAATGATGCTTTTGAACTGTGGTGTTGGAGAAGACTCTTGAGAGTCCCTTGGACTGCAAGGAGATCCAACCAGTCCTTTCTGAAGGCGATCAGCCCTGGGATTTCTTTGGAAGGAATGATACTAAAGCTGAAACTCCAGTACTTTGGCCACCTCATGCGAAGAGTTAACTCATTGGAAAAGACTCTGAAGCTGGGAGGGATTGGGGGCAGGAGGAGAAGGGGACGACAGAGGATGAGATGGCTGGATGGCATCACTGACTCGATGGATACAAGTCTGAGTGAACTCCGGGAGTTGGTGATGGACAGGGAGGCCTGGCATGCTTTGATTCATGGGGTCACAAAGAGTCGGACATGACTGAGTGACTGAACTGAACTGAACTGAACATATATACACATTTGAAAGCAACATGCATAAACACACATTAGATTTGTATGTTGTCAGAACAGGTAGATATTTAATGCTGAACACTAGTCCTGTTTCTGTGTCTCTTGTCATCTTGACTGTGGTTTGTTTTTCCCTTGTAAATTTCTCAGAAAAAGTTCATAATTGCAATGTTCTGTGAACATTTCTTGATAAATGTGTATGTGTCTTTATATTTCACAGTCAAGTATATCTTAATTATCCCCTTCTAACAGAGTTTAGAATAATTTTAATAAACAATTATAAAAATAGTACACCATTCAAAATATTCTTCAAAATATTAACAGTTTCTACTCTATAGTTTCTACATGTCACCATCATCCATTTTTCAAAACAGAAATCAATATTGGTCCATTGCTGTGAACTCAACTTCTGATTTTATTCATATTTTATTAGTATTACCTTTTCCTGTTCCAGGATTCAGACCAAGATGCAGCATTATATTTAATCATCATGTCTCCTTAATCTCCTTTTAAATGACATTCTCAGAATTTCCTTATTTTTAATGACCTTGATAACAATTTGGAGGAGTACTGATCAGATATTTTGTAGACTATCCCTCAGTTGGGATTAGTCTGATATACAATTTTCATGATCAGACAGGGGTTATGTGGCGTCTAAGGAAGATCACAGAGGTGAAGTGTCACTCTTACCACATTATGTCAAGGTAATAGGCTATCAATATGGCTTGTCATGTTGATGCTAATGTTGATCACATGGCCAAGATAGTGCTTATCAGGTTTCTCCACTGTAAAGTTACAATTTTTCCTTCCTATTACACTGTATTATTTAGAAATAGGCCATTAAGTTCAGTCCCTTTAACAGCATGCTTCCATAATTCTGTTTTCTGAGCACACTCTTACTTTCTGACAAGATTTTTTTAGGTAAAAAATATTTTACTTAAAAAATATAAATGTTAGAAGAGACTTACACATAATTCACAAAATCTTTGCAAAATTACTGCCAATATTTGTCCACTTTTATATATAGAGAGAGAGACTTGGAAATTTTGCAGTAAAATAAGGTTTACAAAAGTTATTTTAGAAAGCACCACAGTACGAAATTTTAGGCAAATTAAAGCTTAACACTAAAAATTTTGCATGCAAGTCAGCTCTCAAACATCTTTATTTTTTATACCAGTGATAAGGTAATGGAAAAATGGACATTAACTGAGGAAACAACTAATAAATACTCTGTAAACTTCTCAAACTGACTCAAATTTTTAAATTACTTTCAGAAGCTGTGCCAATGCAGTGTCAGCAATTACACTATGTACTCAACTACACAGTTACTCAAAATGAATGTTAATCAGATTAACCCTTTAAACAGAAATATAGTCATTTCTTTTAATTCTGAAAATGTATCTCTAATTTTAAAATTTATAAATGTGATGATTAAGAACTTTTATTCCTTCTCATACTTGGCAGTTTCAAGTTTTTTAAAACAATGATTTAGTTACATTATTAATTATTCTATAAGAGACTGGATATTGGGGCACAAAGTCATTTACAGGGCACTGGAATCTGTCTGGTAATAGCAGAGAAACAGCAAACAAAACCCCAACTTTTTTGAGTTTTGAGTGTTCAAAACTGAGTCTCTGTTTTACAAGATAGAAAGAGTTCTGTGGATGGCTGGTGGTGACAGTTGTACAACAAGGTAAATATACTTTATGCCACTAAACTGTCCACTTAGAAATAGTTAAGATGGTACATTTCACATTCCATGTATGTCACCATGATTAAAAAAAAAAAGATGGTAAATTTTCTGTCATGTGTATTTTACTTCAAATAAATAAATAAATGCTAATAAACATTTTTTAAAGTTCAAGGCAAAGAGGGAGTCTTGGTAAATACTTCCATGAAGGAACTTCAGCATTACTCATCTGAGAAACCCTGTTCTATTTGGTTTCTCTAAGCCTCCAGCAAGGAGGGAGTTTCAGAGACCAACTAACAACTGTTATCTCAGAGAACTGTCTTCTAACCTGATGTGTGTTCCTTATATGGACACCTTTCCTTCTTTGGGGAGAAACAAAACTTGTTCAAACTAACACCATCCAGTTTAACTGCTTATTTCATTGTGTGGTTCATGAACTGATCACATCACAATCTCCCACATAATTAGGGAAATGAGAATTAACCAAAATGTGTCACTTTAGATATCTGTGTCCCTCTGGTTATATCAGCTCTCACACCTAACAGGCACTAAATAAAGACTTGTAGAACCTAATTAAATTCCAAAAAAAAGGGAAAACAATAAGAATACACAAAAATGGGTTGAATGATGTCAGATTGGACTACAAGAGAAAGGGCTGAAGAGTATGTTACAGGAACATTGTTTACCCTTGATAATGTTTTTGGTCAGACAGGGAGGGAAGTATAAGAAGAGGAAATTGGAGATTCCACAAAGATGGCCTACACAAACCATTCAATATCACAGTAATCCAAGTCTATGCCCCAACCAGTAATCCTAAAGAAGCTGAAGTCAAATGGCTCTATGAAGACCTACAAGACCTTCTACAACTAATACTCCCAAAAGATTTCCTTTTCATTATAGGAGACTGGAATGCAAAAGTAGTAAGTCAGGAGATATCTGGAGTAATAGGCAAATTTGGCTTAGAGTACAAAATGAAGCAGGTCTAGGGCTAACAGAGTTTTGCCAAGAGAATGCATTGGTCATGGGAAACACCCTCTTCCAACAACACAAGAGAAGACTCTACAAATGGACATCACGAGATGGTCAATACCGAAATCAGATTGATCATATTCTTGGCAGCCAAATGTGAAGAAGCTCTATATAGTCAGCAAAAATAAGACTGGGAGCTGACTGTGGCTCAGATCATGAACTCCTTATGCCAGATTCAGATTCAAATTGAAGAAAGTAGGAAAAACCACTAGACCAGTCAGGTATGACCTACATCAAATCCCTTACTATTATACAGTGAAAGTGACAGACTCAAGGGAGTAGAACTGACAGGTAGAGTGCCTGAAGAACTATGGACAGAGGTTCGTGCCATTGTACAGAAGGCAGTGATCAAGACCATCCCCATGGAAAAGAAATGCAAGAAGGAAAAATGGTTGGCTGAGGAGACCTTACAAATGGCTGAGAAAAGAAGAGAAGCTAAAGGCAAAGAAGAAAAAGAAAGATATATCCACTTGAATGCAGATTTCCAAAGAATAGCAAGGAGAAATAAGAAAGCCTTCCTCAGTGACCAGTGCAAAGAAATAGAGGAAAACAACAGAATGGGAAAGACTAGAGATCTCTTTAAGAAAATTAGAGATATTAAGGGAACATTTCATTCAAAGATGGGCACAATAAAGTACAGAAATGGTATAGACTTAACAAAAGCAGAAGATAGTAAGAAGAGGTGGCAGCAATACACAGAAGAACTATACACAAACGATCTTCATGAGCCAGATAACCATGTTGGTGTGATCACTCACTTAAAGCCAAACATCTTGGAATATGAAGTCAAGTGGGCCTTAGGAAGTATCACTATGAACAAAGCTAGTGGAGGTGATGGAATTCCAGTTGAGCTTTTTCAAATCCTAAAAGATGATTCTGTGAATGTGCTGTACTCCATATGCCAGCAAATTTGGAAAACTCAGCAGTGGCCACAGGACTGGAAAAGGTCAGTTTTCATTCCAATCTCAAAGAAAGGCAGTGCCAAAGAATGTTCAAACTACCACACAATTGCACTCATCTCACACTTCCCTTGTGGTGTGTGCTGCAGTCCATGGGGTCACAAAGAATCAGACACAACTGAGTGACTGAACTGAACTAAACCACACACATATATCCTGAGAAGGGAGGGGGAACCTAAGTAGCTTGGCTGGGATGCAGATTTAATGCAAGAAGCAACACATACCTAGAGAGGTGTGGTTAAACACTTACTTCAACCTATTGTAGAACAACATCTTGTAGTCAACATTTGTTCTAGTGATATTTTCTAAGTTCCTCAATGGTGAATAACTGGCCAGTGTGCTGAAAGCCAGGAGCTTTGCTCCTGACATACTTCCTGTCAGAACCTGGTAAGCACATCTTTCAGTGGAAAATCAGCTGTGTTGGTACAAACCGGCCCATGTAGAATGGGAGGAGTCTCATTCCAGCATGGGTAATAGTCTATATGGAGCAGAGATTCTAGCCTTTGAAGAATGTCAACCTGCCCTAATGTTGTCTAGTGAACTCTTATAATGGGGCTGTCACCAGGGTTGTTCTGGAACTGAGTTAAGCTGGTCCAGTTAATATCATGGGACCAAGGGTCCACTGTGTCACCACACTAGCTAAAGTGGATGAGGAGTTGGTAGGTGTGGATGAAGGGTCAGGATCATAAACATTTCCTCTGGCTGATGATGCTATAAATCATGTTTGAGAAGAGTCATTTTCTGCCAACAGGAGATGCTGTTATGATTCACCTGTGGAGTTATATTTGCAAAAAGACATATATTTGTTTCACTCAGCATTCTTTCCATATTCTGAGAATTAAAGATATTTGGAATGACTGACTGCCAAAATGCAGAGCACTCCGGAAAATACGATGAATAAATCTCTGTTCAAATAAGAACTTTCTATATTATAAATGAAAGCTGGTATTCAAAGCCTTAGTGTTCCATACCGAGGCTCTTTTCTGATAGGTGTATGTTGATAATTTTCCCTGGTGGCTCAGATGGTGAAGAATCTGCCTGCAATGCAGGAGACCTGGGCTCGATTCTGGGTTGGGAAGATTCCCTGTAGGAGGGCATGGCAATCCACTCCAATATTCTTGCCTGAAGAATTCCCACGGACAGAGGAGCATGGTGGGCTACAGTCCTTGGGGTCACACAGAGTCAGACATGACTGAGCGACTAAGCTCAGGTCACATTGTATAGCGATCACACACATTCTCTTTTTACACAGTGGTGACATTTCATTTGGTTTGGAACAGCAAACAGCCTCAACGTTTTTCCCACTGATATGAATTTAACTGGCTCATTCTTAGATTGCCACAAGCATTGAGTTGACCAAAAATTTTGTTTGCTTTTTCTTTTCCTGTAAGATGGCTCTGGTAGCACTTAGTTCTCTTTAAGATCATGTGAAACAACTGTCTTAGATTGTATTGTGCAGCTGGCACATTCAGTTCAGTTCAGTTCAGTTGCTCAGTCGTGTCCGACTCTTTGGACACCATGAATTGCAGCATGCTAGGCCTCCCTGTTCATCACCATCTCCTAGAGTTCACTCAGATTCACGTTCATCGAGTCCATGATGCCATCCAGCCATCTCATCCTCTGTCGTCCCCTTCTCCTCCTGCCCCCAATCCCTCCCAGCATCAGAGTCTTTTCCAATGAGTCAACTCTTCACACCAGGTGGCCAAAGTGCTGGAGTTTCAGCTTTAGCATCATTCTTTCCAAAGAAATTCCAGGGCTGATCTCCTTCAGAATGGACTGGTTGGATCTCCTTGCAGTCCAAGGGACTCTCAAGAGTCTTCTCCAACACCACACTTCAAAAGCATCAATTCTTCGGTGCTCAGCCTTCTTCACAGTCCAGCTCTCACATCCATACATGACCATTGGCTAAACCATAGCCTTGACTAGATGGACCTAAGTCAGAAAAGTAATGTCTCTGTTTTTGAATATACTATCTAGGTTGGTCATAACTTTTCTTCCAAGGACTAAGTGTCTTTTACTTTCATGGCTGCAGTCACCATCTGCAGTGATTTTGGAGCCCCCAAAAATAAAGTCTGACACTGTTTCCCCATCTGTTTCCCATGAAGTGATGGGACCGGATGCCATGATCTTTGTTTTCTGAGTGTTGAGCTTTAAGCCAACTTTTTCATTTTCCTCAAGAGGCTCTTTAGTTCTTTTTCACTTTCTGCCATAAGGGTGGTATCATCTAAATATCTGAGGTTACTGATATTTCTCCTAGCAATCTTGATTCCAGCTTGTGTTTCTTCCAGTTCAGTGTTTCTCGTGATGTACTCTGCATATAAGTTAAATAAACAGGGTGACAGTATACAGCCTTGACATACTCCTTTTCCTATTTGGAACCAGTCTGTTGTTCCATGTCCAGTTCTCACTGTTGCTTCCTGACCTGCATACAGATTTCTCAGGAGGCAGGTCAGGTGGTCTGGTATTCCCATCTCTTGAAGAATTTTCCACAGTTTATTGTGACCCACACAGTCAAAGGCTTTGGCATAGTCAATAAAACAGAAGTAGATGTTTTTCTGGAACTCTCTTGCTTTTTCGATGATCCAGCGGATGTTGGCAATTTGATCTCTGGTTCCTCTGCCTTTTCTAAAACCAACTTGAACATCAGGGAGTTCATGGTTCACATATTGCTAAAGCCTGGCTTGGAGAATTTTGAGCATTACTTTACTAGCATGTGATATGTGTGCAATTGTGTGGTAGTTTGAGCATTCTTTGGCATTGCCTTTCTTTGAGACTGGAATGAAAACTGACCTGTTGCTGTCCTGTGGCCACTGCTGAGTTTTTCAAAATTGCTGGCATATGGAGTGCAGCACTTTCACAGCATCATCTTTTAGGATTTGAAATAGCTCAACTGGAATTCCATCACCTCCACTAGCTTTGTAGTAATGCTTCCTAAGGCCCACTTGACTTCACATTCCAAGATGTCTATAGCTTGAGCATTCTTTGGCATTGCCTGTCTTTGGAACTGGAATGAAAACTGACCTTTTCCAGTCCTGTGGCCACTGCTGAGTTTTCCAAATTTGCTGGCATATTGAGCGCAGCCCTTTCACAGCATCATCTTTCAGGATTTGAAACAGCTCCACTGGAATTCCATCACCTCCACTAGCTTTGTTCATAGTGATGCTTTCTAAGGCCCACTTGACTTCACATTCCAAGATGTCTGGCTCTAGATTAGTGATCACATCATCATGATTATCTGGGTCATGAAGATCTTTTTTGTACAGTTCTTCCTTGTATTCTTGCCACCTCTTCTTAATATCTTCTGCTTAAGTCCATACCATATCTGTCCTTTATCGAGCCCATCTTTGCATGAAATGTTCCCTTGGTAGCTCTGATTTTCTTGAAGAGATCTCTAGTCTTTCCCATTCTGTTGTTTTCCTCTATTTCTTTGCACTGATCGCTGAAGAAAGCTTTCTTATCTCTTCTTGCTATTCTTTGGAACTCTGCATTCAGATGCTTATATCTCCTTTTTTCTCTCCAAACTGCCTGTTCTAGAAGGAAAAGCCTGGTTTGTGGATGCCAGTTATATCAAGTAACAAAATGTTTATAAACTATCTACTGTGGACTAGTATGGAGGAAGAACAAAAATTGAAATATCATTAGAAAAGGCTTCATGGAGATGCTGAGACAATCTAAACTACAGCATAATCATAAGATTTGAACCTTCTAAGGAGTGGAAACAACAGACATGAAATCATTGGCCAGCTTTCCTTTGAGCACTCAAACTTTCTGTCTAAAAAAGTAAAAATTACATGTTTAGAAATAACAGTCTAATGTACATTGTGCTTTTTGTTTACCAGTATTTAGCATTTATTGAAGCTTACTATTTATTAATGCAGTACACGTTTTAATAATTACTACTTATTATATGCTCTACTGTTTTACATGATTTATGTATAACACATTGATCTTCTTATTAGTCCTGTGGGGCAGGAAATATTATCCTCATTTTAAGGATGAGCGAACTGCAGCCTGAAGAAGTTAAGTGATTTTCCCAAGGTCAGATCATTTACCAGTGATAGGTAGCAGAGCCAAGGATTCAAATCAGGAAGCTGCCTCCAGAGGCCACACTTTTAACCAGTACACTGTCTTGCTACTTTATGATCTGATTTAATCCTCACAGGAATGTTGTAAAAGAGGGCATATTCTCTGCATTTTAAATTGGAGACAGCTGAGGTTTAGAGAAGTTAAGTAACTTGCCCAAATGCATGTCAGCTCGTAAGTGACAGAACCAGGATTTGAACCTAGGGTCTTCCCTGCTGGCTCAGTCTGCCTGCAGTGCAAGAGACCCAGGTTCAATCCCTGCATTGGAAAAATCCTCTGGAGAAGGAAATGGCAACCCACTCCAGTATTCTTGCTTGGAGAGTTCCATGGAGAGAGGAGCCTGGTGGGCTACAGTCCATGGGGTCACAAAGAGTTGGACACGACTCAGTGCTAGCACTTCCCCTTCACTCCAACCCCAGAACTCGTGCTCTTGACCATTATGTCATATTGCCCTGACAATGACTAAGACAGTCTTTTTAAGTAATTTTAAAAAAATAATCGCTCATTTCTGGTTGTGCTGCGTCTTCGTTGCTGCCTGGGCTTTCCTCTAGTTTCAACGAATGGGAACTACTCTTTGTTGCATTGTGTTGCGATGCATGGGCTTTTCATTGTGTTAACTTCTCTTGTCACCTAGGCTCTAGGGCACATGGGCTTCAGTAGGTGCAGCTCCAGGCTCCAGAACACAGGCTCAATAATTGTGGGGCATGGGCTTAGTTGCTCCGCAGCATGTAGGATCTTCCTGCATCAACGATCAAATCTGTCTCTCCTACATTGGCAGGTGGATTCTTTACCTCTGAGTCACTAGGGAAGCCCTATCATAGTCTTTATAAAAATAAGCCTAAAGCTGCATATTTTAGCCTTTAAAAAATCTAGATGCTCTTGATCCCATTTACTTTGTGTTTTGATTTTATGTTTGAGAATTCCCAGCATCTCCAAAGCCATGCTGGGTAGATCTCCATGCAAGGTAAGTTGTGCTCTCTGTTTGTCTCAATTTCCAGTCCAGAAAGGTATGCCTATTTGGGGCGTTCTTTCCTCCTTTAAGAAAACACCTTAGTCCTATTTTCTTCTTACCTCCATGTACATAGAACTTATTATTGATATATCCTCATCATAGTAATTTCCGTGTTTTAAGAATATGAAAAAAAGCTGCTTCTAACAAGAATTTAGGAGATTCCTGTTTTGATAATTAGATACCTTCAATTTCATACTATTGTAAAAGATCTTACCACTTGAAGCAAAGATTGTTTCCTAGCCATATAAGCAGTACAGGTTATTTTATCCAGAAGTTCAATGTGTTTTTCCTTTTGGAAAATAATTGGCATGTGGTAACTTTGAGGACCTTTTTCAATGACTGTTGAGGTGCTTCATAAAGGTTATTTTTCACTTTTCATAAAGAGATTAGCTTTGCTTTCTTGCTTGATTTCAGCTGTCTGGCATTAATTTTGGTTTTCATAGCAGCAAGAGTAAGCAACTGGTAATGAAGTAGACAGAATACTGTAGATTTCAGAGTCCCACCACTGGAAACATTCTGAATAGCTCCAGTGTTGGAACACCTGTGCTTCTTTTTTTGACACACAGAATTTGCTAATTGAAAAATGATACACTCATTATTATATGTAGCTATATTGTGGTATAATTGATGTGTAATTAATTGTAGTGTATATGATTTTTGATATATTTATATACCTTTGAAATCATCACCACCAATCAATATAATGCACTGTAGCCATCATTCCCCAGTTTCCTCCTACCCTTTCTAATTCTTCCTTCTGTCATTATTCCTCCATCATCACCATTCTGTTTTCTGTCACTGTGAATTAGTTTGCATTTTCCAGAGCTTTATACAAAGGGAATCATATAGTAATCGTTTTTTTTTTTTGGCTTCTTTCATTCAGCATAATAATTTTTTAGATCCAGGTTGTTGTGTGAATTGGTAGTTCGTTCCTTTACATTGCTGAGTAATACTAGAGTATAGATATATCACAATATCCATTCTTCTGCTGAGGGATATTTGAGTTGTTTCTAGTTGGGGGTATTATGAATAAAGCCTTTGTGTTTACCTCATTGTATAGACATAGGCTTTCTTTTGCCTTTGTAAAAATACCTAGGGGTGAAATGACTAGATTATATGGTAGGTATATGATTAACTTTAAAGAAATTGCCAAGATATTTTCCAAACTAATTGTACCATATATTTTATGAATAGCAGTGTATGAAAGAGTTCAGTTTCTCCACATCCTTATCAACACTTGATATTGTTGTTATTGTTTAGTCACTTAAGTCATGTCTAACTCTCTTGTGACCCCATGGACTGTAGTTTGCCAGGTTCCTCTATCCATGAGATTTCCTAGGCAAGAATACTGGAGTCCGTTACCATTTCCTTCCTCAGGGCATCTTCCTGATCTAGGGATCAAACCCAAGTCTCCTGCTTGGTGGTGGATTCGTTACCACTGAGTCACCTGGAAAGCCCTGCAAGTTAAATATAAGTGAAAGTGAAGTCGCTCAGTCGTGTCCAATCTTTGCAACCCCATGGACTGTAGCCTACCAGGCTCCTCTGTCCATGGGATTTTCCAGGCAAGAATATTGGAGTGGGGTGCCATTTCCTTCTCCAGATCTTCCCCAAGCCAGGGATCAAACCCAGGTCTCCCACATTGTAGGCAGATGCTTTACTGTGTGAGACACCAGGGAAGTCTTTTTTAATATAAGGATTAAATATAGGGATAGAGATAAATTAAATATAGGGATAGGGTAAAGATTTCTCGGATATGCAGGGGGTCAAAGTGTATCTCTATATCTATTGATAAATGTGTCATGCATTTTTTTTTTTCAAAAAACAACTAAAGAATGCTTCTGCAAAATGAAAAAATAAATCAAGGGCAACATAGCTCTAACACAGGAGAGAGGAGAAAGGAATTCCCAGGATGACAGCTAATGAATCAGAGCCAGATCTCCAATTTATATTGAAGAGGGAAGGCTAGAGTGTACATGAGTGAGAAGAGATCTCTAGGGGAGAAAAATGTAACTGAGGGAGTATTGGGGTTGGAGCATTTGAAAAAAGTACCAAAAGTCTTATAAAAGGATTTTATTTTGGCTTGGTTAAAGGAGTTGACAGAAGTATATAATGATGGTAATAATACAATATGTCATATTTATGTTTTCCTATGTATTATGCCATTTGATTTTCTTAACTATTCTGAGATAATAGAAAGCCCAGTGTTATTCTTCCTGTTGTTATTATATTCCCATGAAAATATGCTCAAAGACACTGAATGATCACAG
This sequence comes from Madoqua kirkii, assembly GCA_006408675.1. Lineage (NCBI taxonomy): Eukaryota > Metazoa > Chordata > Mammalia > Artiodactyla > Bovidae > Madoqua > Madoqua kirkii. Next base: position 22,793 of record SJYC01078055.1, on the reverse strand, counting down.
TAATAGATAACAAGACTAGATCCCTGATCTAACTCCTGGTCTTTCTACTACACCATGGGTCTTCTCCCAAAAAGTTTGAATGTGTGTCTTATATTATTCTCCTAAACTAATTTAATCCATCTCTGTACCTCAGATTTCTTAACACATAAGAAAAGCACATGGCAAAAACCTCTCTTCATGGCAGTCAACCAGTAACCCCTTTACTTGTTCCCAGTTTGCTGTGACCTTTATTTTGCTTCTGATATCTAGACTTACTGTTTGAACTTGCTTAAAGTGATGGGCACTGTGCTCAGCATTGGGAATACAAAGATGAATAAAACATGGTCCCACTCCTTAGGAACTTCCAGTGAGAAGTCTTTTCATTGAGAATACAGCTATATATACAAATATATTAATGATTGATATAATAAAGATATATTTGGAGTACTATAGTTCACAAAAGAGGAAGGTCCTAATTGCCTGTAGAGAATGGGAAAAGTATAAACTGCTTATTATTAAAATTACATAGGAATTGTCAGGAGAGGAGGGGGGTTTTAGTTAAAAATATGTAAAGGGATGAGATGTGAAAAACATTTTGTTCAGGACTACAAGTTCTTCAGAATAGCAAGAGTATTTGTAATATGTTGAGGAATGGTAGGACATGAGGCTGAATAGGAAAGAATTTGTATACCTTCAGTTTAGACTTTGTTCTGTAAGCCATGGTGAGTTATTGAAGGATTTTTAATTGGGGAGGAGTATGATATGGTTTTGAAAGGTAATTCCGTGTATTGCAGTTAGTTGTAATTGGAAAACTTTGTGACCAGATCAAATGCCCAATTTAAATCACCAGTGATAATTGAAGGGTAGCAGAAATGCCGCCCTAGAATATGCCTATTTGGCATAACGATTATTTTGAGCTAATTATTTAAAAAAAAAACACACACAGAAAAAGCTCTGAAAACAGTAGAAGTTACCTTTTGTGAAGGATATTTACATTTATGAAGGAAATCTTTTGTAGGTGTCTTCATCTCTGTTTCTGGGAAAGTAGGATGATTCTAAATCACAGGAAATGCCTATCAGTGGAAATGGCACCAACTTAAATCTGCATAAACTTACCCTTGGTACTGTGCCTTTCTTAATTGTTGTTCATTTGATAGTTCGTGTCTGACTCAGTGAGTCCACGGATTGTAGCCCATCAGGCTCCTCTGTCCATGGAATTCTCCAGGCAGGAATACTGGAATGGCTTGCCATTCCCTTCTCCAGGGGATCTTCCTGACCCAGAGAGCAAACCATGGTCTCCTGCACTGCAGGCAAATTGTTTACTGTCTGAGCCACCAAGGAGTGAAGTCGCTCTGTCATGTACGATTCTGCGACCCTGTTGACTGTAGCCTACCAGGCTTCTCCGTCCATGGGATTCTTCAGGGAAGAATGCTGGAGTGGGTTGCCATTTCCTTCTCCAGGGGATCTTCCCGACCCAGGGTCTCCCACATTGCAGACAGACGCTTTACCTTCTGAGCCACCAGGGAAGCCCCTTCCATAACTGGCCTCCCCAACAATGTCTTTCTTTTGTCATTAACTGAGGATGGTATTTAAGGTGGTAGCTTGAGCCATCTCAAAGATTTACTCAATTTTTCTGGGTATCGCCCATGTATACATGAGGTATACATGTTAATAAAATTCTGTTTGTTTCTCTTATCTGTCTTTTATAATAAGGGAGGGTCTAAGCCAAGAACTCAGAAGGGTAGAGGAGAAATTATTTTTCCTTCCCTATATAATTGTCAAATAAAGTGTGTCATATCTATACAAAAGAAAGTAACCCAGCCTTTACATATTTTAAAAAATATGTAAGGAAAATGCTTATGACACAATGTTATATGAAAACACTTGAGTGTTTATAAGTCCTAAATATGAGGAGATATATTCACAGATTAAAAGTCTCAAGTTCATAAAAATTTTAGTTTTGGGACTTCTCCCGTGGTCCACGCTTCCACTGCAAGGGGCATGGGTTTGATCCCTCTTCAGGGAACTGAGATCTTGCATGTTATGTGGCATGGCCAAAAAAAAAAATGCTTTTTTCCAAAACTGTTTTATAGATAAATGCATTTCTAATTTTAAAAAGTCCCTTTAGTAGGGCTTTTTGTTTTGGGTTTTCTTTTCTTTTTTTTTTTTTATTTTAAATTTAGTTTTATTTAATGTTAATTCCATGCTGTGTTTTGAACAATACAGATTCTGTATCTGTGGTTCGTCAGATATCCAGTAGTAAAAATTAGCTATAAGGTACACACACTGAACAAAAGAGGTTGCGGGAGCTAAGGAGGGGAAGTAGGGAGCTAAAGGGAGAAGGAAGAAGAAACAAACAAGTGAACCCATATGAAATCTTTTCCATACCACCTTCAATGCTAACCTGCTTCAGAGGGAGAGCAGAGGTAGGCCAGAGTGAGCAACCGTGGATTGTTGAACTGTTACAAGCACCATGCTTTTCAGCAACACTTCAGTAGAGCTTGAAACACTTTTTACAGCAAAAACATTACAACAAACTCCCCAAACAGTATTTAAGCAACAGGGATTTTTAAAATAATTGACATGATGGCTCTAAAATTTATAGGGATGAAAAATGACCAAAGGATAGCGACAGCACAAGTGAAAAAGAGTTAAGATGGAGAGACTTCCCATAAAGAATTCAAGACTCTAAAAAAGTCTATGATAATTTAAAAAGTATGACATTGATTTAGGAATAAGCAAACTGAGCGACTGAATAGAATAGAGAACCTAGAAACAGGTCTGTTAATATGGAAACACTGTATGACTAAGGTGGTATTATTAATGACCAGGGGGAGAAAGGAGATTGAATAAACAGTACTGGTACAACTAGATAGCCCTATTTTCAAAAAATGAAATTGGGTCCCTACTTAAGACTACAAAAAAATCTAGATGAATAATTAAAGATTTAAATTTGAAAGGCCAAACTAAAAATTTAGAATACAGTGAAGGAGAATATTTGACTTGGGAATAGAGAAAGAAAATAAAAAAGCACTAATCATAAATGAAAAGATTGATAAATTTGACAATATTGAAAATTTTAACTTGTGTGTATCCAGTATTACCATAAAGAAGGGGGAAAGACAAGTACAAACTGAGAGAAAAAACACATAGCTAATAAAGACTATATCCAGAATATGTAAAGAAATTCTACAAATGAATGAGAAAAGGAAATCTAATGGAAAAATGGGCAAAACACATAAGCTTGTCACAGAAATGGAAATATAGCTTAAGGGTGTTTAGTCTCAATATCAGAAAAGTGCCAAATTCAGACCATAATTAAAATCGGTTTGATGCTACTAGCTTTGTAGTAATTTTCACTTTTATTGCCACCCACCTACCCCAGACATGTATATCTTCAACTTTAGTGCACTGAACAGAATAACAGAATTCTGTTATTACATCATTTTCTTTTATTATTGGGTTGCTAGTATACTATGCTTTGTTGTTGTGTTATCGGTACCTAGAATGCTTTTTCCCTTAGTGCAGTGGTTCTTAAAATGTGGTCCCCAGACAAGCATCCACAAGCATCACCAGTGTGCTTTTTAGAAATGCCCCACCCCTGAACTGTCTTTTAAAGGATGTGTGTACAGTAAATAATTGTAAGTTAGAGATAGTTATGTTATTTGCCTCTAGAGCAGAGGGCAGGTATGCTTGCAGTCTCTTCCTTTCCTGTAGAGTAACCCCGTGTGTACAGATGGCTTTTGTCTCATCACCCCGTGGGAACTGCCCTTGGGGAACTGCTGGAAGAAAATGGTGATACTCCTGTTGCTGTGAGTAGAAAACTGTCCTTTGTCTCTAATCCAAGAGTCTTATGCCTTTCCCTGTACCCTGAAACTCTTGCAGGTTAACTTTTTAGTTTGCAAGTAGGATAAAATTTCAGATTTTTCATAGTGCTTGACACATCTTTCTGCTCTAATGCTCTGAAATGGGAACCACTGCTTGTAATAATTGTTAATGAGAAGCATAATACTGAGTGAGCTTAACATACAAAGTATAATGAGCTTCCCAGGTAGCGCTGGAGGTAAAGAACCTGCTTGCTAATGCAGGAGATGTAAGAGACGCAGGTTCTATCCCTGGGTCTGAAAGATCCCCAGAAGGCATGGCAACTTACTCCACAATTCTTGCCTGGAGAATCCCATGGACAGAGGAGCCTGATCGGGGTATAGTCCATGAAGTGAAGTGTTAGTCACTCAGTCGTGCCTGACTTTTTGCGACCCCCATGGACTGCAGCCCACCAGGCTCCTCTGTCCATGGGATCTTTCAGGCAAGAATACTGGAGTGGGTAGCCATTTCCTTCTCCAGGGGAATCTTTCCGACCCAGGCACTGGACTCCGGTCTCCTGCACTGCAGGCAGATTCTTTACTGACTGAGCTATAGGGTCGCAAAGAGTTGGACACAACTGAAGTGACTTTAACAAAAACAATGTATAACAAGACAGATACTCTTTTAGTGTCAAATTTTGACTGTCAAATATTCTTTAGAATGTCTCCATTACCCTAATTTTATTTCTTTCTGAAATTTACTCATTCATCAAGCAAACATTTCTGTGTGTTATTTTTGCTGTTATTTTTCTCAGATTGTTGGCACCACCAGAAGCTGATTTGATCCAAAGAGATGGCTGAAAGTGATGGAAAAGAAAAACTAAAATGGACAACCACCATTATTATTAGCTCATCTCTTAAGGTAAAAGAGGCATTTGGGCCATTGATCTTGAATTAAAAATTAAGCAATAGAACAGTATTTTAAAATACCTTTAGCTTGATTATCCAAAGTTGTGTGAACCAGCAAGTATATAATCTAAAATGTATTTTAAAGATAAATTAGGAAGATCACTGCATCCATTTTCCTACTGTCTAAGTATCTGAAAGTTGGACATTTTCTTGTTTTTCTTTTTTTTTTTTCCCTGCTAAGCCTGTTCTAAGAGATGTTAAATGATTCCAGAAACAACAATTCATATGAACATATATTACTGAAGATTTTTTGGAGAAGTAAACAACAGGAACTGACCTGTCTAGATGTAGTAGCATTGAGAGGAGACTGTCCCTACAGCTTGAAGGGGGAAGGAATGGGAAGTTGAATGCCTGAGGGCAGTTGATCCAGTGTTTTTAACTCTGCAACTAGCAGGATTATCTAACCCTTTCCCGGATGTTTATCTTATGGATACCACCTAAGGTCTAGAATGAGGGGGCAAGGGATGATTCTTCATGGTAAAGAAGAGAAAGGTTAGAAGACTTTGAATATGACTTTAAAAAATCTACCCTGTTCTTTCACTGTTGCCTCAAGCTGCCCTCTGCTCTGTTGGCTTTAGCCATCTGGCTCCACACCTGTTTCAAAGATAGCCTTAAGTTTCACTGGAATTTTTCATGCTTCTTTTTGTTAGATTTCTGGAATCAGTATTTTTCTCCCATATTTCTCTTGTTTCTTTAGCTTTGTCAGAGCAATTTTAAGAGAGAAGACAGCAACCAATACTAATTTGCCAAAAACAGCTGCTTTTATGTTTTATTTATTTTATGCTATTTGTCTCACCTTTTCTGGTTTTTTGGGGGGTTTTTTTTTGCCTCTTTTTGTATTGATTGTTAATATTGTCTTTAACTAGCTTTGGAAGTTATATGCTCTATTTCTGTTTTTTAAGTTACCCTAGAAAATTTAACATACATACTTAGCCCCACAAAGTCCAAAGTAATAATTTTTTATTGTTGTTTTTGTTGTTCAGTTGCTCAGTTGTGACTGACTCTTTACCACCTCATGGACTGCAGCATGCCAAGCTCTTCTGTTCTCTGCTGCTGTTGCTGCTAAGTCACTTTAGTCGTGTTCGACTCTATGCGACCCCATAGACGGCAGTCCACCAGGCTCCCCCGTCCCTGGGATTCTCCAGGCAAGAACACTGGAGTGGGTGGCCATTTCCTTCTCCAATGCATGAAAGTGAAAAGTGAAAGTCACGTTGCTCAGTCGTGTCTGACTCTTAGCAACCTCATGGACTGCAGCCCACCAGGCTCCTCTGTCCATGGGATTTTCCAGGCAAGAGTTCTGTTCTCTACTACCTCCCAAAGTTTGCTCAAATTCTTGTCCACAGAGTGGGTGATGCTATCTGACCATCTTATCCTCTGTCACCCCTTCTCTTTCTGCCCTCAATCTTTCTCAGCATCAGAGTCTTTTCCAATATGTTGGCTGTCTGCATCAGGTAGCCAAAGTACTGAAGCTTTAGCTTCAGCAACAGTCCTTCCAGTGAATATACAGGGTTGATTTCCTTTAGGATTGTCTAGTTTGATTTCCTTGCAGTCCAAGGGACTCTCAAGAGCCTTCTCTAGTACCATAATTCAAAAGCATTTCAGTGCTCATCCTTCTTTATGTCCAACTTACATCCATACATGACCACTGGAGAAACCATAGCTTTGACTAGACGGACCTTTGTTGGCAAAGTGATGTCTTTGCTTTTTAATACACTGTCTAGGTTTGTCAAAGCTTTCCTCTAAGAAGCAAGTGTCTTTTAATTTCATGGCATAGTCATTGCAGTGATTTTGGAGCCTGAGAAAATAAAATCTGTTTCTGCTTCCACTTTTTTCCCTTCTATTTGCCATGAAGTGACGGGACTGGATGCCATGATCTTGTTTTTTTAATGTTGAGTTTCAGGCCAGCTTTTTCAGTCTCCTCTTTCATCCTCATCAAGAGGGTCCTTAGTTCCTCTTCACTTTCTGCCATCAGAGTGGTTTCATCTCCATATCTGAGGTTGTTGATATTTCTCTTGACAATCTTGATTTCATCTTGTGGTTCACCCAGCCTGGCATTTTGCATGATGTACTATGCATGGAGGTTAAAGAGGATGACATTATACAGCCTTGTCATACTCCTTTCCCAATTAGGAACCAGTCCATTGTTCCATGTCTGGTTTTAACTGTTGCTTCTTGATGCACATACAGATTTCTCAGGAGACAGATAAGGTGGTCTGGTACTCCCATCTCTAGTAATTTTCCACAGTTTGTTGTGATCCACAGAGTCAGTCTTTAGCATAGTCAGTGAAGCAGCAGTAGATGTTTTTCTGGAATTCCCTTGCTTTTGCCATGATCCAACGAATGTTGATAATTTGATCTCTGGTTCTTCTGCCTCTTTGAAATCCATCTTGGAATACATCTGAAAGTTCTTGAATCACCTATTGCTGAAGCATAGCTTGAAAGATTTTGGGCATAACCTTGCTAGCATGTTAAATGAGCACACTTGTACACTATTTTGAACATTCTTTGGCATTACCCTCCTTTGGGATTGGAATGAAAATTGACCACTTCCAGTCCTGTGGCCACTGATGTTTTATAAATTTATTGACATATTGAGTGCAGCACTTTAACAGCATCATCTTTTAGGATTTTAAATAGCCCAGCTGGAATCCCATCACTTCCACTAGCTTTGTTTTATTGTTGATTCCTAAGGCCCATTTGACTTCACATTCCAGGATGTCTGGTTCTAGGTGAATGATCACATCATCTTGATTATCTGGGTCATGAAGATCTTTTTTGTATTATTCTTCTGTGTATTCTTCCCCCCTCTTCTTAATATCTTCTGCTTCTGTTAGGTTCATACCATTTCTGTCCTTTATTGACCCCATCTTTTCATGAAATGTTCCTTGGTATCTCTAATTTTCTAGAAGAGATCTCTACTCTTTCCCATTCTATTATTTTTCTCTTTCTTTCCACTAATAACAGGAAGCCTTTCTTATCTCTTCTTGCTATTCCTTGGAACTCTGCATTCAAATGGGTATATTTTTCCTTTTCTCCTTTGCTTTTTGCTTTTCTTCTTTTCACAGCTATTTGTAAGAAAACTCCCTGTCTTTGTTCTAAGTGTATAAATACTGCTGTAATCAGGGCTCGGGGCCCTTGCACCACTCCACTGCGCTGGAGGTGGCTTGGGTCCTAGCTCGAGCTAGTAATAAAACCCTTTTTGCTTTTGCATTGCCATGGATGTCTTGTTTTCTCAGCTTTGGGGACTCGGACTGCAGGCATAATAGTATCAATGCTTTTTTAGGCCCATTTGACTTCACACAACTGGTAAAGAATTTGTCTGCAGTGTGGGAGACCTGTGTTGGGAAGATCGCCTGGAGAAGGGAAAGGCCCACTCTAGTATTCTGGCTTGGAGAATTCCATGGACTTTACAGTCCATGGGGTTGGAAAGAGTAGGACACGAATGAGCGACTTTCACTTTCACTGACTTCATGCTCCAGGATTCTTGGCTTTAGGTGAGTTACCACATCATCGTGATTATCTGCGTTATTAAGACCTTTTTTGTATAGCTCTGTTGTTCTTGCCACTTCTTCTTAATCTCTTCTGCTTCTGTTAGGTTCTTATCATTTCTGTCCTATATTGTGCCTTGCTTGAAATGTTCCCTTGATACCCAGTTTTCTTGCAGAGATCTTTAATCTTTCCCAATCTTTTATTTCCCTCTCTCTTTGCATTGTTCATTTAAGAAGGCCTTCTTATTTCTCCTTGCTGTTCTCTGGAATACCACATTCTTTTGGGTGTATTTTTCCTTCTCCTTGCTTTTCACTTTTTTCTCAGTTATTTGTAATTTGCCTTCTTGCATTTCTTTTTCTTTGGAATGGTTTTGGTCACTGCTTCCTGTACAGTGTTATGAACCTCTGTCCATAGTCTTCAGGCACTCTGTCTACCAGATCTAAATCTTTGAACCTATTCATCATCTCCACTGTATAATCATAGGGATTTGATTCAGGTCATACGTGAATGGCATCATGCTTTTCCCTACTTTCTTCAATTTAAGCCTGAATTTTGCAATAAGGAGTTTAAGATCTGAGCCACAGTCAGCTCCAGGTCTTGTTTTTTGCTGACTAGAGTTTCTCAGGCTACAAAAAACATAATCAGTTTGATTTTGGTGTTGATCGTCTGGTGATGTCCATGTATAGATTCATCTCTTGGGTTGCTGGAAAAGGCTGTTTGCTATTTATCTTCCTCTTACATAACAAATTAATCGTAGAACACTAATTCCAATCACCCTCTTCTGTATTGTATTTGTTATCATATATTTTAATTCTCTCAATTTTTTAACTCCACAAAGTATTATTATTACTTTCTAAAGTTAGTATTTGTTTAGATTTACACATGTCTTTGTTCTTTTGGCTCAAACCTTCTGTTTTGGATCATTTTCCTTTTATCTGAATAATACATAATTTAGAAATTACCTCAATGAGGACCATCTCAGTCTTCCTTTCAAAATACAGTTGACCTTTGAACAGCGTGCGGGTTATAGGCACTGATTCCTGCACAGTTGAAAATTCACCTTTAACTTTACATTTGGCCCACTGTATCAGCAGCTCTGCACGTGAGGATTCAGTGAACCTCAGATTGTGTAATATATGTGTTTAATGAAAAAAATACACATATTAATGGACCCACACGGTTCAAATCTATGTTGCACAAGAATCAACTATATTTTTGTTTCCCCTTTGATCTTGAAAGATGTTTTTAAAATGAATTTAACTGAGGTGGGACTTATATACAATAAAATACACATTTAAAGTATAAGCTTAATGAATTTTGACAAATTTGTATACCTGTGTAACCATCACCCCAATCAAAATATATAGAACGTTTTCATCACTCCAGAAAATTGCTTCATGCCCTTTTATAATCAGTCCTTTTCAAGTTCCCTGCCTCAAGTAACTGTTGATCTGATTTATCTCAGATTTATAGTTAGTTTCGCTGTTGTAGTTGTTCAGTTGCTCAGTCATGTCCAGCTCTTTGCAACCCATCAACTGCAGCATGCCAGGCTGTCTTTCACTATCTCCCGTAGTTTGCTCATATTCATGTCCACTGATCAGTGATGGTGTCTAACCATCTCATCCTGTGCCGCTCCCTTCTTCTTTTGCCTTCAGTCTTTCCCAGTGAAAAGTGAAAGTTGCTCAGTCATGTCCAACTCCTCGAGACTCCATGGACTGTACAGTCTAGGGAATTCTCCAGGCCAGAATAGTGGAGTAGATAGCAGTTCCCTTCTCCAGAGGATCTTCCCAACCCAGATGTCCCACACTGCAGGTGGATTCTTTACCAGCTGAGCCACAAGGGAAGCCCAGTCTTTCCCAGCATCAGGGACTTTTCTAGTGAGTCACCTCTTCGCATCAGGTGGCTGAAGTATTAGAGGTTGTTTCTCCGTCAGTCCTTCCAGTGAATATTCAGGGTTGATTTCCTTTGGGGTTGACTGGTTTGATCTGCTACATCCTTTTATATAATTTCTAATTCTTTGCTCAGATTCTCAGTCTTGCCTTTTATCTCCTTGAATATGGTAAATAGCTATTTAAGGCACATGTAACTTTACTGTATGTATGTCCTGTTACTGTTTCTATTACTTGTTGTTTCTCATAGTTCTCTTTTCATGTAATCTTGTCTCTTTATATGTTTGATTGTTGGAATTTGTATTTGAAAAAAAAAAGTTTGTAGAAATTATTTGAGGCCTAGAATAGTGTTATATTCCTCTAGAGAAACCTTAATTCTGAGAGAAAATTAAACCTCTAAGTCTCTAAGCAGGGTTTCCAGATAAAATATAGGACATTCAGTTAAACTAAAAAGTTTAGGTAAATAATGAATTTAAGTTCATCCCAAATATTGCATGGGACATACTTATATTAATACTAAAATATCATGTTTATCTGAAATTGAAATTTAACTGGATATTCTATATTTTTATTTGCTGATCTGGCCACCCAGCTTCTATTGTATATAATAAAGGAGTTTACGTCCTGTTCATTTCTGTGATACTTGTTACGTTTGAATTGAGAAAATACTCAGATAATTTTCTTTGTTCTGTAGCTGAAATGAGGAGACCTAATTGAGAAGAGCTGCTCTAGGGAGTGCTTCTGCAAGGTGCTTGGGAACACTAGTAATACAGTATCACTTTAATCCAATTTTAGGGATTGAAATGGTTTGGAGCTAGGCTGCAGCCCCTATGAGAGCTGTTCCACTTTTGTCAAAAGCTCTTTTCAGCCTCTCATCTGTCTCTTCCTGAATTGACAGATGCCCTCAGGGGAGAAAATGGCCTAAATGCCTATCTCTTATCTTTGAATTTCTGTATAGGTCTTGGTTTTGTAATTTTTCACTATCCTGCTAGCTCTCTGATGCATTCAAGCAGATTTTTTAAAAAATTTCCAGCTTTTCTAGATGCCTTCAGCAGGAGAGTTGGCCTAAATTACTTAATCTGCCATCACTGGAGGCAATATGTAATTTGAAAACAGAAAACTTATGGGGAGAGTCTTAATGAACTCTAGATCAGGATCTGTTTGAGTAGCATAAAATACTCTATCTTTAGGAAGGAATCACGTATTTGGTACCTAATTCCAACCTGTGTACTTAAAATATACACAGGCAAATATATGACAGTAATAAGGCAAAATATAAAATAAACGTAAGGGATTTCTATCTACTTGAAGACTAACAAGCTTGGAGTTCTAACCAGTCAGTATATACTATGAACCACTTATATTTTAATGCTTTGCTCAGTCGCTTCAGTAGTGTCCGACTCTTTACAACCCAATGGACTGTATCCTACCAGGCTCCTCTGTCCATGGGATTTTCCCAGCAAGAGTACTGGAGTGGGTTGCCATACCCCTCATCCAGGGGATCTTCCTCCTGTGTCTTCTGCACTGCAGGCAGATAATGAATGCTAAGCCACTGGGGAAGTGCTTTAGGTAATATCTAATTGTTAATAGCTTCTTTTATAAAGATTTGATCATTGAGACACTAAATGTGGTCTCTCTATGGAGAAAAAAAATTAAAAGTAAAAATATTTAGTTCTCCTGAAATTCACTGTGGGTTTGGAAATGAGTTGTGTTACTACAGCTGTTACTTAAGGAAGAAATTAAGGACAATATGAAAGAATTAAACTATAAGAGCAAACATAAACTTCTTTTTAAAAAACAACTTAAAGATGGACTCTGACATGCATTAATGAATAAATAGAAGGTGACGTGTTTCTTAGATGTGGTGTGTTAGATGACTCACAGAACCATGAAGTGCCATACAGAAAACTAAAAAGACACAATCAATTCTCCAGTTCATCTGTTTACAGTTACTTTTAGTAAACTTTTCAAATGTTTTAACCACTTAGGTAAGTTAGAAAATATGTATGAAGACAATAGGACTTTGGGTTTAAATACTAAGCATCTAATTTCTAGGCCTCAAATATTTCTAATTTCCTATTTATCCACATAATTATGGGTATGTGAAGAATCCATCTTCAAGTTGCTTTTTAGAAAGAAGTTTGTGTTTGCTCTTATAATTTAATTCTTTAGTACTGTTTTTAGTTTCTTCTCTAAGTAACATTAAGTAGTACACAACTCATTTCCAAACTCATAGTGTATTAGTGTACAGTTATAAAAGAAGCTATTAAACTTCATGTTTTTTTATTAGCTTTAATTAACTATTCTTTAATTAACTATTAAAAAGATGTTTTAAGTCTGAAAATTTCTGAAAATTTTTTTTAAGAGTTATGAAGTTGCATCTGCCCTAGAAAATCGAAGCCACAAGGTTCGGTATTCAGATTCAGTGGAAAATGGATCAATTATATTTTCTCTTTCTGGTACAGTATATTTGCTGATTTCCTTGATTTAAGTTTGTTAATAAATACACACTCGGTAGTTTAGTAACGAAGTAATAAGCTTATGGTGTTACTTTTTGGGAAAGGTGAATGTGTAATGAAACTTTGTTACTCTTGCAAACGCAGTATGTATGGCCAATTACAAAATACATTCCTTTTTAGATTACAATTGTTGAACTAAAGTTAAATCACTGGAGTCTAGTAGAGGATAGTACAAACTACTTGCTTTGAAACTAACATGAAAATACAACAAAGCCACCCTCCCTAACAATCAACATTTAAAATATTACTCATATTAATGAAGAGGCTAGCATCATATTGATCAAAATCCATACACAAAAACAATGCAGGATGTAAAGCAATCATCCTTCAATTAAAAAAATTAGGTGGGAAAAAAACAATATAGAACGTTTTTCATGATTTTGTACAAGAGTTTACTGAAAATATAAAACAAATACTAACTAAAAGAACCAAATGGGGACAAATGTTCCTGATATCATAAAACCATACAACTGTGAGTCATAGGCAAAGGAATTAGATTAGGATATGAGAAAACTGGGGACATGGGAAAGGAGCAGCTCTGCTTGTGCTTGGAAAATGACAGAAGTGATAAGATGTGGAGGTAAAGGATTTTATTAGAATGGTTATGAATCGACCTGTACTCAGAGATTTTGGAAGACAAGCACTTTCAAAAGCTCCTAGAAATAGACATCCAAGCTGAAAATGGTCCAGCCTCAAATTCATCCTTTCTGGTTGGATAGAGAGCCCTCTAGAGAGAAGTAAAATATTGTATGCTTTGGTCACTTTATATACATTCTCTTATTTAATCCTTTTAACAAACTGATCAAAGAACTATTATTCCAACCTTATAGATGAGGTAATTTAGATTCAGAAAGGTTATATAAATTTTTAGCGTTAAGTTCATTCAATTAGTATAATCACATAGTTATTTACTTCCTGAGATTGTGTCTTCCACTCATCTTTTAAAGAGCTAACCAGATTAAGCATCTCTTCTGGCCCATTCTTTTTCTGGGAGGCTGGGGGAAGACTGCCACATGGCGTGCAGGATCTTAGTTCCCCGACCAGGGATCTAACCTGTGCCCTCTGCAGTGGAAGCACTGAGTCCCGACCGGTGGACTACCAGGGGAGCCTTTACCCTTGATACTGTTTCAGAGACCCTAGATATCTGCTCCTGTGTTAATTTATATAATGGTTTATGTTATGACAAAAGATTGTCCAAGGAATAACTAAAAGTTTGCTTAAAACTACTTTTCTTTAGTTGATTTCCAGCTTTTAAAAATTATAACATGAAAAATTAACATGTAACTAAAATTAGGCCTTACATTCATTGTGGATAGTGCCTTAAAGGAAAAAAACGGTTACTGACCCAGCAAGGGTTCTCCCCTTAAATATTTAGATTGTCATCCTTTTGTTACAGAGCACTTCAAAGAACTACCTAATTATTTTGCTGTGTAAGACTTTTGTTATAGTAATTTCCATCTGCTATGGATTTAGGGCCTGGATAGTCACATATATGTTTAACTTATAGTTATTTTTGTTGATTTTACTAAGTTTATAAAAAAATTTTATTAATATGACAAAGTGACATTTTCTATTACGTTCACCTTTCCTAGGAGTTGCATTTTTATTGATGGATGCTAGAGAATGCTTTATGTCTGCTGAAGAAACATTTCTAGCCAAAATTGAGAAGTTTATTAACATTCACCAAAACAGTTTTTTGGTTCTGTCTGCTGCCCTGCATGGACCTGAAGAATGGAAACTGATGTTCAGGATTCAGCAGAGGTATGGACAGTAACACTACAGACCTGTTTTCCTTAAGTTCTTTCATGTACTTCAGTTTTGAATTGTATCAGGCAAGTGAATTATGTTTTGCCAAAAGATAAACTTTATAATGTTAACCTTTCATTTTTAATACAACGCAGGCCAAAGAGCTATTCTATGAATGAGGGTGACAAGTTTCAGAATGCATGCTGATTTATGGAATTCTTCAGCAAGACTAAATCAGAAGTGAACACTTTTTAGTCAATTAAGTTCTGGTTTTAAAGCCATATTAAATCCTCTGTGGAATAAGGCAGGCATGAATGAATAAACAAATGACAAACAATACAGGACTTTTGTCTCTTCTTTCCACTTAGGATAACAAATATAAGTCATATGATCTATTTAACTTAAAACAGTTTTTTTCTCCCCCAGATTCCTGGGTAGTAACTTACGGATACTTCCAGTACACAACACAGTAAATGCTATTAATCTTATGTGCACCATAGCTAAGGTAAGTCACCCAAGGAGAATGACGTACATACATACACACTGATAAACGGAGATCCTTCGCTTCAAAATGCATTCCCTGTTCAATGGAACTGACAAATATTTTTCCCTTAGAGAAGTTGCTATCTCCAAACACATGCAATTCTTTCCCAAGCCTGAACCTGGCCTCTCAAGTCTTCCCAATTCTAGTAGCAACTATCAGAATCACTCATTTAGGTTAAAGATCATTTGGTCATATATACACTGTGTTGGCTCTACTGGTTACTTAAATCTTCTTTCAAATTCTCAAGTATAAATAATGGTAGTCATGAACTGTCAGAGTGCAAACATGCATTTTATAACTTGACTAGTTTCCACTTTTATTTTCATGCTTGTTCTCCGTAAAGTGTGCTCCCAACTCCCACAGGCAGAGTTAGGTGTTCCTTACTCTTTTACTTGGAACAGATCCCTGTTGAGGCAATTCTCAATAGTATTCTACTTTTCTGGTTTGCATGTCTGAAATTCCATAAAGACAAAGATCAGGTATTTTTCTATTATTCTAATAACTCATACATGGTACCAATTAATACCTGTTGAATAAGTTAGGTATTTTAAGATGTGACCCTGTAAAAAATACCTTATTTTTAAAATAATGTTGCATGTTTATATCTTCTTCCAGATCACCTCCAAATCATACATAGATAGCATCTGCTACAGAATGATAACAACTAAAGCGTACATCATTGAGCAAAGTCCTGTGTGGAAAACACTTCAAAAGATAAAACTGAGTGGTGATACATTTAACCCAAATTAGATGATCAACTATAAATGTTCTTTGGGAAGGATATTAAAATAAAATATATATAATTAAAAATGATTTTACTTTCCGAGTTCTGTTAATTCCTTTAATAATGTTCAAAAAATATTGGTACATGTATATAAAACTTAGATTGAACCTTCTTAATGACACAAATTAAGCTGGAAGAACAAATGTTTAATTGCAAATAAGTATACAGCATTTTCTAATTAGCCCCTTGGGTTAAAGAAAAAGTCATATATACCTTTTTATAATACAAGCCACTATTTCTAAAATTAATCTTCACATATACTTTTACACTGTGACTACTGCTGGAAAGCTGGTGATAAGGACTTTGCCTTCTAAGACTCTTGAGGCAGGGGAAAAAAAGGGAAATTAAGAGTCGTACACAGACTCAGAATTTTCCTCTAAGCTCTTACAGTGTTACGATAGCCAGTTTAACACTAGGAGTTCTAAAATAGCATCTAACTGGAACATGAAGTGTATCAGAATTTTTATAAACTCAAAACTCAAAGGTAATTCCAATACATTTTATGAAATCATAAAATTATTGATTTGTATTCGATTTTTCAACAGTAGTATTTAAAATACACATAGGCATTATTTACCATATAGATACCTTTTTAAAAGGAAACAATGCTACTGATCCATAATGTATCATTGCTGAAACAGAGAAGAGAAGCTACATTTATTTTCAGTGTGTTTTACAGAAAAACTTCTATAAAGGTATTAAATAAACCATAATGAAAAATATAGTGTACTATTAGTTTTTATTTAGGAGATGGAGCTTTCCCTTTACCCCACATTTTCCTCAGAGGTAGACTTTGTTTTTGTTTCAATGAGTTCTTCTACTCGAGCCAGAACACTTTCAATCAAATCAAATGTGAAAAGAGCTGAATGTAGGACCTATAATGCCAAGAAAATTAGTTACTAAGGCTGAGTTTAAAACAAAGCAAAGCAAAAAAGACAAGAGTTCAGTTGGACGTAGCTTAGGAAAATTTCATATCTACCTTAAGTTGCATTTCAGGAGGCATATTTGGGATCTCTTCTCTACCTACATTTAGTGAACAATGATCTTTAGACTTCTGGACTTCTATAAGAGAAGGAAAAAACCGTATTACACTTAACCATTATAAACTCTCAGATTTCAATAATGAATTTATAATTTGTTTACTAACTTTAAACAATGCGTTATTTGTGTAAATTAAGTCTTATGGTTTTAATAGCTAGTTAGTTGTGTTGTTGTTTAGTTGTCAAATCATGTCCACCTCTTGAACTGTAGCCTGCTTGCTAGGTCCTTTGTGGGATTTCCCAGGCAAGAATACTGGAGTGGGTTGCTATTTCCTTCTCTGGGGGATCTTTCTGACCCGGGATTGAACCCATGTCTCCTGCATTGGCAGGCAAATTCTTTACCAGTGATCCACCAGGGAAGATTTCATAGCTCAGGGTATGCTAAAAACTGGCTGTGAACAAATAAAAACAACAAAATTCTGTAACGTGAATTAATGTTTCTTCAGGTGAACAGCATTATTTTGGCATGTACAAGATGAATGAAACTTTTGTCAACATAAAGTCAGAATTATAACCTGTCACACTAAGACAAAATGTTTATTTATAGTGATGTCTATACAAGTACCACCATAGTTATATGGAAAAGATTACAAGATTACTAGAATAGAACTGCTGTCTTTAAAAAGTAATTCTGGACCTAAGATTCTTTTTGTGTAATTTGTACAAATTTAGTAGAGGTCAAAATTTAGTAAAGATACCATGGGGGATGGACCTTGCAATACTGAAAGAAGTGCAGTGATATCCAAACAGAAATATTTGTGATACAATTAGCTTCTAATCCGAACTTGAGGTTTTAAACCAGACTATGCTCCAGTTTGGTTTAAATATTTAACCCAATTTCAGTATTAATTGGAATGTATATTCACAAAGAATCATTTAAATTATAAATAAAATGATTCAGTTGTCATGGTTCCTTATTGGCTATAAGTTAGACAAGTATAAGATAAAGTTCTTTATTTGGAATATAAATGAGTTTGAAATATCTGACTAATTTTTAGGCTTAACTGGAAATGAAATTTCACATTACCAACCTTGGCTATTCTTAATTTCTGCTTCATAATGTGCTTTTGACATATTGAGTCCTGTATGGAGGGGCTTTAAGAAATTATTCTCAATCTTTTCAAGTTCTGTCCACAAACCAGTCTGTTTGGAAGAATTAATGAAACAATTAGTTATTTCATTCAAGATTTAATGTCTACTAGTATTAAACATTAAAAAATGCTTACTCTTTGGAAGAAAGTTATGACCAACCTAAGTAGCATATTAAAAAGCAGAGACATTACTTTGCCAACAAAGATTCATCTAGTCAAGGCTATGGTTTTCCCAGTGGTCATGTTTGGAAGTGAGAGTTGGAAGAAAGCTGAGCACCGAAGAATTGATGCTTTTGAAGTGTAGTGCTGGAGAAGACTCTTGAGAGTCCCTTGGACTGCAAGGAGATCCAACCAGTGCATCCTAAAGGGACTCAGTCCTGGGTGTTCACTGGAAGGACTGATGCTGAAGCTGAAACTCTAGTACTTTGGCTACCTCATGCGAAGAGCTGACTCACTGGAAACAACCCTGATGCTGGGAGGGATTGGGAGCAGAAGGAGAAGGGGACAACAGAGGATGAGATGGCTGGATGGCATCACTGACTCAATGGATGTGAGTTTGAGTGAACTCCGGGAGTTGGTGATGGACAGGGAGGCCTGGCGTGCTGTGATTCATGGGGTCGCAGAGTCAGACACGATTGAGCGACTGAACTGAACTGAGTATTAAACAAGTGCTGAGTGTTGGAGAAACAGAAATGAGTAAGACACGATCCCTTGCCTTTCAAAGTAGAGTTGACTGTTTATTAATACATTCATTACTACATCTAGTTATTGAATGTAAATACTAATCAAAACAAAAACACACTAGTTTAGCATTTTCATTATTGTGCCATTTGGACAGCTTCTGGTTTTGATAACTTACAAGTTTTATCCATGAGAAAATTATCTGAAAATAATCCACACAGTCTGAGACATTTCTCTTTCCTTATAAGCCATCCCAGGGACGGGGGAGCCTGGTGGCTGCTGTCTACAGGGTCGCACAGAGTTGGACACGAATGAAGTGACTCAGCAGCAGCAACAGCACAGTGACTCTATGTTGTAAATCCCCTTCAACTCCTTATCTTTCAAATGATATCCTTGTCACAGATCTAGTGCCAGAGGATTCTATTCCTTCTCTATTGATGGAAACTTCTAACACAAAGCTGATTTAAGACTTTCTTAGTGATTAATAAAGATGGAGATTTTACCTGCCTGGGATAGCTTAGGATTATTTTGTCATTCATATTAAAGATTTTTGTTCTAAGAGCATTTCTTCCTATAGAAAGAAAAGGGAATCATACATAAAGTCTTAGTTTTTTTTTTTTTTCTAAGAAGAAAAAGAAAATTCATTGGTATTGCTCAGTTTCCAGTTACTTATTACAAAGGAAAGTAGCTTAGGCAAAAAATGAAAAACTTAGGAATCCAATTATCCTTAACTAGAACTGGATCATATGAAAACCTATTTTGTAATTGAGCTTATATAACATTTAACATATACAGCCCTCAAAAATAAAAACTACACATATCTGTGTTGAATAATTCATAATTTCACTATCATATATATCCCTTTAATTTAAATCTGTCCTTTCTCACTATTCCTATATTATGAGGAAAAGTGGAGTTCTTGAGGAACTATCAAGAATCCTCAATCTCAAAAATATGCGTACTTTTCCACTCACCATCTATGAACTTAAACCTGGGGAAGATGTATGTTGTAATGATTTCACTGCAGATACGTTTATAAAAATGTTTAAATAGTGAAAAATTAGAAATAATGACAGTTTTTCATATCAGGAGTGGGGAAACTTCCATATCCACACAATGGAACACTACACTGCTGTTAAAATAGTACTCTTCAGTACATACTGGCAAGTAGTTAAAAAAGTGATAAAAAGGCTGCAGTATGACTCCTATAATATGATCTTTTTTAAAAAAGTTTGTACAGATTTGCTGGTATACAGCCTAAAAGGGCATACACTGTAATGTCAAAAATAAATGGTGAGATTTTATTATTTTCTTTTTGCTTATTTATCCTGATTTTTAAACAAGGAACCGGTTTCAACTGTATACTTTAAAAAACATTTTAAAACATGCATTAAAATCATAAGATTTTGTCCTTACATGAAAAACATGGGTTATGCATTAGTACAGTAGAAACTTCCGAATATAGTCACACAGGATATCAAGCATATTACACTACCTCTGCGCCCACTGCTTTCATTTCTCTTATGTTCCTCCCTCTCTCTCCAGCCTTTTCTTTCACCTTTCTCTATCCCCAACCCACTTTTTAAAACCTTCTTCCCCTTTCCTCTAAGCTTAAAAGTAGAACGCACTGCTACCACCCGGTATCACAGATGGCTTTCAAGGCTGCAGGTACTGATGACCCTCTGCAGATTAAAACATTCAAACATAAAGAGTACAGAGAAAACACCTTTATACTCACACTAAGCTTTGTCAAATGCATACATCTTGCCCTATTTACTTAAAAAGACAAATTAGATATGGTTGAAGCCCTCTTTATTCAAGAGTAAGCCATTAACTATGTAAAATTTTCTAAAACTTGAGGTTTTAGCAATTAATATATTTATACATCCCAATTTTGCATGTTTAAAAATATATAAATGATATCAAAGTATCCTAATTTAGCTCCCTTTTGTTCAGTCCTATGTTTCTGAGGGTTATTTATGTTATAGTGCTAATCTTTTCACTTTAACTGATATACAGGCTGTCTCTTATACACATCTACAAAGATTCATCTAGTCAACTCACACTAAGCTTTGTCAAATGCATACATCTTGCCCTATTTACTTAAAAAGACAAATTAGATATGGTTGAAGCCCTCTTTATTCAAGAGTAAGCCATTAACTATGTAAAATTTTCTAAAACTTGAGGTTTTAGCAATTAATATATTTATACATCCCAATTTTGCATGTTTAAAAATATATAAATGATATCAAAGTATCCTAATTTAGCTCCCTTTTGTTCAGTCCTATGTTTCTGAGGGTTATTTATGTTATAGTGCTAATCTTTTCACTTTAACTGATATACAGGCATCCCACTATATGATTTATCCTGATACTAATTTTCTTAAATATTTCAAACAGTGCTCACTGAAATTGCTGCATATCTTTTCCTGTTCACATGGGCTAAGTTTTCCTAAGGTAGTATTTTTCAAAATATTTTTACCATGGCCCACAATAAGAAATATAATTTATATCACAACTCAACACACATTTATATAGCTGAAACAAATGTTTCACAAAATGTTCTATTTATAATATCAAATATAATTCTATCAATATTTAAATATAATACAAAAAAATAATAATTCCAAAATAAACATTAAGAACAATGGTGTGCTTGGAGTCACTGACATCTAGTTTGGTATTGAGCCTGGTCCTTTTCTTTTTACATATTTTTTAAGGTCTGGTGTGTTGGGTTATCATTTACATACAGTAAACTCTTTTTAGCTGTACAGTTCTGAGTTCTGACAAAGATATACAGCAGTATAACCACCACCACTATAAAGACAGTTTCATGACCTCTGAAGTTCCCTTGTGCTCCTTTGTAGTGTGTTTTCTCCCCCCACCCCCATCTACATCCTGTTCCTGGCAAAGAGCTCCTAAAACTCTTGAATTTCCTAAGAGTGGTCAAAGTGTTATTTTGATATTCATAAAAAAGCTCTTTCAGCCAGGAATATAACTGCTGGAAAGCTCCTAATAATAGGGGCTGGTTGTCAGAGGAACTGTGTGATTAGAGGGTTATAACTGTCAACTCCTTTCACCACAAACTCCTGGAAGGAGAGAGGGGCTGGAGATTAAGCTGTCACCAGTGACCAGTGATTTAATCAACCATGCTTATGTAATGAAGCCTCCAAAAAACTCAAAAGAATGAGGTTCAGAGAGCTTGACCTGGTTGATGAACAGGTCAAGGTGCTGGGAAAGTAGTTTCAAGAGAGGGCATGAAAACTTAGTGCCCCTTCCCATATACCTTGCCTAATGCATCTCTTTCATCTGGCTGTGCTAAGTTATATCCTTTTATAATAAACCAGTGATCTAGTAAGTAATGTTCTGAGTTCTGTGAACAACTTTAGCAAATTAATTGAACCTGAGGAGGGGGTTCAAACAGGAGAACCTGTTTTAGCCAGTCTGTCAGAAGTCAGATCAATACCTGGACTTGTGATTGGCATCTGAAGAGGGAAGGGAGCTAATGTGGGACTGAGCCCTTAGCCTGTGTAATCTGACGCTATCTCCAGGTAAAGTGTCAGAAGGGGACTCAATTGTAGTACATCTACTTGGTGTCAAAAAATTCCTTGATAGAGAAAATCTCTACACATTTGGTAACCAAAAGTACAAAAAACAAGGTTAAGCATTGAGAGTAGAGCAGAAAAACAGGCAGAAAGACAAAATTATTCTAAAATTCAAATGGTGAAGCAAAGGATCTAGAACAGCCAAAAATTTTTTTTAAAGAACAAAGTTGGCATACTCACACGTAAGACTTACTATAAAGCTACAGTAATCAAGATAGTGTGGTACTGGTGAAAGAAGAGAGACAGTTCAATGGAACAGAACAGAATCCAAAAATATACCCATACTTATATAATTTTTTTGATCTTTGACAAAGGTGACAAGACAATTTGAGTATAGCTTTTTCAACAAATACTGCTGGAGTCCAAACAAAACTACCTTAACCCATACTTCACCACATAAAAAATTTACTTGAAGTCAATCATGAATAGAAATATAAAAATGTAAACAATAAAACTTCTACTAGAAAATCTGTGATCTTGGGCTGAAACAAAGATTTGTTAGAATCCAAAGAAACATAAATGATTTAAAAGAATAGAATTGATATGTTGGACTTCCTCAAAATTTAACATTTCTGTTCCTTAAAAAATTCTACTAAGATAATGAAAAAATAAGCCACAAACTGGAAGAAAATATAAAAACCATACCTGATAAAAG
>SJYC01078054.1:0-12530 GCA_006408675.1 Madoqua kirkii | reverse complement strand
AGATTCTTTTCAACTAGAAAAACATGTATATTATCCTTGAGTTCTTATGCCCTACTTTGAACTTTCCAAAGGAACAATAAATGAACTCTGATATGATACACTGGTCATGCTTAGATCCAATCACTGAAAAACGTTTCAGGAGTTTGGCTTATCAGTGAACTGGTAAAATTAACAATTTTTACCACTTTTACAATATAGTTATATCCAGAGGGATTTCCTTGAATACTAAAATTTTCCAGCTGACTTAAAACAACTTGCTAGTGCTTCTGACAATTTAAGAAGATAACTGCTCATAGTTCTGCTCTGTCACTTATCACTGATGTAAACTTTCTACTTTTAGTGACCCACGGTGTGTTTCCAATTCAGTAAATATAGCTAATCTTTACATGTATATAAAAGTTAAGGTGAAACAACACACTCTCATATTGTTTTGCAAATCTAGATATCAATTTAAGTGCTACACAATTTGTTTCATCAAGAAGCATCAGAAACTTTGTATCCATGTTTTGCAATACTGATTTTCTAAAACATGATGTCACCATTAAGACATACTTTTAAATAAATCAATAGACACAATCCAACACTGTATATGCTGGAAAAATAAACTTTGCAGGCCAAACTGAGTGATTTTTCTCATTTGCTAAAAAAATATGTGATTATATATGCTGATAATGAGACTAGAACAATGCCAGTAACTTTTCATCTTTCAAACCATTATGGAGCCTCATTCACAAGTTCAGAATGTTGTTTCTAGATGTCTAATTTGGAAGGTTTTTAGCTTTCATTTGCAAGAAAAATTTTATTTTAGACTATCATTTTCATTGGGTATTTACTTTTGATGAAACCATCTTAAATAATCTTAGCTTTAAAGTTATATTCATTTTCTTCCTTTTTAGAATGTAGCTCAAATTAAGGCTAAGTCTACTAATTGTAGGGTCAGTATTTTCCTGAATATTGGCACTATTTACAGTTTCAGATCAACAGTTGAAAGTGAATGTTTCTATATTTTTCACTTATCTTTCTTACTGTCATGAATTTGGAAAAAAGTTTTCTCCCTCAAAGTTCATTCTGAAAATACACAGATTAAATAATCTGTGACCTTTCACAATTTTACTGATAGGAGGTACAGTTTGCTTCCCATTTAACCACATACTGTTACTATAAAATTAAACTGAAGAGTATCATAGCCTTTCTGCTACCTGACCATTGAATATGTCATAAGAGATATTAGAAAGCAACATACACCTTATTCCTAGCCAATCTGTCATATCCCTTCCATTTTCAAACCTTGTTCTTTGCAAGTGACCACAAAATTTGCTGCAATATCCATAACTAAGAATCTGTGCAAACAACCTCAATTATATTCTATTTATTTTGTAAAACTTGCCAGTCTAAATCAGTAAATTGATTTAAGGACTCATTAAGATGCCTTAAGACAGAAGATGCTGAGTTAAGATATTTATTCAATTTCACTAGATAATGCCAAATTGCCCAAAAATGATTACTACTTTGTTTCACCACTGTTCTGTATCCTAACCTATGCGATTTACCTTTTTAACATTTGCCACTGTGATGGCTGTGAAATAGTACCTCACTGCAGTTTTAAGTTACACTTCATAAACACTACTGATATTGGGAATATTGTCGTCTGGTTACTGGCCATTTGGGTTTCCTCTTCTGTGAGCTGCCTTACAACATCTGTATCCTTTACTTATTTTTCTGATTTGTGGTCTTGATTCTTGCTTTATAGTTATCTGATTTTTTGATACTAACTATTGGGTGGAGGAAGTATTTTGGGTTTTTTTCTCTTTCTTTCTGTGGCTTTTTCAGTTTGTATGCATTTTCTTTCCTTGAATAGGTTTTAGTTTCAGTGTTATTAGTTTTATCAATCTATTCTTTTGTGGTTAGTGCTTCTTTACTTAAGAAAGCCTTCTCTACCTTTGGTTACACAGTATTCTAAAAATTTCTAAATTCCTTTTCAACGTTAAATCTTTAATCTATTTGGAGTTTTGTTTTGTATACTATGTGACATAGGCATCTTAATTCCCCCCTTCCCATATGTATGACAAGTTACCCATCATCATCATCTGTTGAACAGTCCCATTCTTCCCCCCCTTTTTCCCTCATAAAGTTTTACACATATTTTTACATGTTTTCCTAAGTATCTCATATTTTTGTTATAATATTTTCCGGTGGATTAATATTTTTATCATGATTATATATAGAATGTATTAAATGCTTTTTCTCCATAACTATTGATATAATCAAGTACTTCTTCTACTTTAACCTATGAAATTACATTACCTTATATTACCAGAATAAATCCAACTGAGTTTGATGACATACCAAATTTTTTTGCTAGATCTGGTTTTGTAATATTAGCATCTATATATCTGCTTCCCTGAGTAGCTAAGCTGGTAAAGAATCTGCCTACAGTGCAGGAGATCCCAGTTCAATTCCTCGGTCAGGAAGATCTGCTGGAGAAGGGATAGGCTACCTACTCCAGTATTCCTGGGCTTTCCTGGTGGTTCAGCTTGTTACGAATCTGTCTGCAATGTGGGAGAGCCTGTAATTTCACTGAACCACACTATCCTAGACTGTTTGGGTATTAAAGTCATACCTTACTAAACGTAACATTTAGACACAACTACACTTTTTCTAGTCTTTGGAATGTTTTGTATGAGACTCGAGTATATGTTTTTTGAAATTATGGTAAAAATTATCTGCCCGGTGATTTCTCTTAGTAGATTGTTACAGTTTTGCTAGATTATATTTTCTAATAAATTCCATTTTATTGAAGTTTCAAAATTTATTGGAATGTTTTCATGTAACTTTCCTTTTGTTCTTCAATCTGTGCTGTATTTATACTTCCTTTTTAATTAACATATTGTGTCTTCACCCATTTTTAATATCAATCTAAACAAATACATATTAGGAATTTCTAAAAATTGAATTATGTAAGATATCCAGGTAATTTTTATTAGACCCATATGCTGAGAAACAGTGATCTAGAATGATGCTGTCCAATGCCAAGGAGGAACTGAATTTTTAATTTTAAAAATTTAAAAATTAATTTAAAATTTAATAGTCACGTGTGGCTACTGTCTGTTGGACAGTGTAACTCTGCTGCTGCTGCTGCTGCTGCTGTTGCTGCTGCTGCTAACTCTAGCAGGTCTAATAAAGACCCCCTAAGATAAGACTTTAGTTTCTCTTAATGGCAATAATTTAATACACAGTCCACAATCTAAAACTTACAATAAGGTAATAAAATGTGAAATAATTAGGCTAAAGAAAATTTGTGCACATTCAGTTCTGCATAATTTCACAAATTTTTCATGCGATGAATAATAGTAATTTTTTTTAAAACACGTAGGAGTGAAGAAGCTGTGGAAACAAGAATATTTTCTCTCTTTTACATTAAGACGGTGTGCATGTGTACTCAGCCGCTCAGCTGTGTCTGACTCTTTGCCACCCCATGGACTGTAACCCACTGGGCTTCTCTGGCATGGAATTTTCTAGGCAAGACTACTTGAGTGGGTTCCCATGCTCTCCTCCAGGGGATCTTCCTGACTCAGGGACTGAACGTGCATCTCTTGCACTGCAGGGCGATTCTTTAAGATTATTAGATTTATGGAAAAAAAATACGAAGAAAATCATATTTTACTTCAGTGTCTAGAAAAAAGTAACAAGATTTTTTAAAATAGTTATAAGGATAAAAATTTGAAATGTTCACAAGTGTTTACTTTAAAATTTTATACCCAAACAACACACTGGTAGAGTAGTTCTGAGACCATTTCAGTTTTAGAGCGTAACTATACATTTCAAATTTCACTGCAGCTTGTTGCACAAAATAGAAAGGCAGTTTTATACCATAGTGAAATTTATTGTGAGGAAAGGGACCTTGCAAAGGACATATTCAACCATGATACTGAAGAAATAAAAGGAAGGAAATGAATATACCCAGTTTTTCCCTTCTAATTTGTGTATCATGCCTTATTTATGAAATAATACTGTAGAACTTTATCACTTGTAATATTAAGGAATGTTATAACCTTAAGTCATTTGGTTCTGCAAATAATACACAAGGTATATGTTTTAATCTTGGAGAAAGAAACAATTTAAATGAGAACCTAAAATGTGGATTATATAGAACTATATGTACATGGAGGTATGCCAGGTATTTATTGTTCTATCCTAAATGAAAAGCATATATGTGTACACTACATAATTCGATTTTTTAAAGTTCCTGATATACACTTCTGGCCTTTACAGTCTTACATTGTTTCTCTTGATCTTGCTTTCTATATATTACAATCACAAATTATTTAGGAAAAAAAATAGGTAAGCAGGGATAGGCAAGGAAATGAGTAGATAGAAGGTGAGGGATAAATTATTATAGGCTGTGTATTAGAATAAATTACTGTAATTAAACAATTAACACTTATATAAAGATACCTACCAAATAATAGTGAACACCAGTCTAAAAATTAAGTTGGTCTGACCAGTAGAGAGAGTTGGGAGTTTCAAGGTCCAAGAAGTTATGTGAAACTGAAATGTGGGGAAACTGCTGTTAAATTATTATGCAAAGAGATGAAGAGACATGAAATAGTAAGGTGAGGAAGAGAATGATTTATGGAGCAAGTCAGTAACCCAAAATAGCAGGAAAAGAAATGGATCATTATTCAATTATGAATCATCTTGTTTTATATTTTAATGATCCTGTTCTTAGTTTTTCTGTACACTTTTCTGATTGCTTTTCAGCTTTTCATCTGACTAGTTACCACCACAGCATATTTAACTCAAAGACAGGTACTAATAGAGGAGTCCTTTTGAATAAAACTACTCACAATTCAGCATCATTCAAATATCATTTTGTTTCTCCTTTAATCAAATATTTCTAAAAACTCAGAAGCTATTATTTTCTTGTTAACCACAGCAGACAGATATGCCTCTCATTTATATTCATGACCTATTGTGACTGCACTTGGCAGAAATGCTTCCATGATGAATAAGCTGCCTCAAAGATGTTAGGTTACCATCTTGGATTGATTTTTTGTTTTGTTTTTTTTTTGCCAGTTTCCTTGGTATGATAATTCTTATGGTAACCTGCATGGCAATACTATGAAATAGTTGATTCTTAAGAAGAAATTTTTTAAAAACTTACATAAGAAGGCAGTCTTATCAGCTGGTTATATCCTTTTCTTTACTATATAATATTCAAGCCACATAAATGTGAGGTATATCTGTGGATATCAGAGTAGACACTGCACAATGCTGAAACCGCTCTGCCTTCCCTCTCTTTGCTGCCCCTGTGGTACACTGTGCTCCATACCTGCTAGTAATAAACCCATCACTCCTAATCAAGAAGATGCTTTCTCACCCTGTCAGACAAATCAGATCATTTCTAGATATGGCCTCTTCCTGACAAAACTAAAAACTCATACCATACTTTAAGGACACTTTCCGGAAGCCTCAAGGCTTCCACTACTTCTGAGTTGACTACAAAAAAAAGAGGAAGTTCTAGTCATTGCATTTGGTCATGGCTATTTCTGCTTCTTGCTAATTATATGCCCTTGTGCAAGTTATAGATCCTTCCTGTGCTAACATTATCTATGAAAAATAAAAACTAAAGAGCACTGATAGCACAGTGAAGAATATATGATAGCACCCGGACAGGACAGAGTTGCCAGGGCCTAGGGATGGGTGTAGAATGATGACATCAGAATTAACTGGGAGGGGAAAAGGGAGCTTCTTGTGATGTTAGTAATGTTCTATATTTGATAAGGATTTGGATAACAGATCTAAGCATTTGTTAAAACTCAGTTAATGTATAATTAAAATTTGGGCATTAGATTTTATGTGAACTTTAACTCAAAGAAAAACTATACACAAATATTTAACTCTTTTGAATGAAATATGTGCTGAAGTATTTACGGGAAAGGATGATGATGTTTGTAGTTTACCCTGAACTGCATCAAAAAATAAAGAGAGACTGAAGGATGGGTAGAGGATAGAGAGATGGATAAGTGATAACAGCAGAGTAAAATGTTAACAGTACAACTTCTATAGGGCATAAAACAGTGATCACTGTGAAATTCTTTCAACTTGGCTTTATGTTTGAAAAAACGTTAGAAAAAAAAAGCATTCTTGTTTAGAGTATCCACTAGTCAGTGATAGCACATAACTATTTTTGGCTGAAGAACAATGAATGGGAAGTCAAATCACTGAGTCTAATAGATTCAGTCAAAAATCTACTGCTACTTTCCCCATAAATGTTTGATCCGAAATCATGATTTACTTTAAAAATAAAAAAGGCTCTAGGATTCTTACATAAAACTCAATTACTTTCATTTATTACTTTCTAAAAAGCTTGATCATGCATGTAATTCAGGTAGTTACAGTTAACAAGATGACACATATAGAGAAAGCAACTATTAGAATAGAGTTAAGTAGAAAGAGAAGATAAAAAGCAAGTATAATTTTACTGCATGACAAATCTGGCTCAAATAGTTTTCTACTTATTGAATACCTCTATGGTGCACTATTTTTAAAAATTTCAACTTCCTACACATTATTCAAAAGGTGCTCTTAACAGATTTAGTGCTGAAAATGCTTCAAATTGTCACGTCCAATGAGGAGGATATCAGATTATTTTATTTTGTATAGGTCAGACATAAATCATGAGCTATATAGGTGAAGGTTAATAAACAAGATAAGCAAATATACGTTGAGTTTTGAAAGGTTAGTTAACTGAGGAGCTGCAACTTACTTACGTAACAGAGTTAAGCGATGCTCACAGCAAGAGCACAAAGGCACAACAGGAAAAGGAAAGGGCAGTTGGATGTGGGGTGGTAAGGACTCCTGGGAATTAACTTCAAGTTTAAAAATAATTGTTGGCACTTACTGCAACTGGGTAAAATATTACTCACTGGCTTAAACAGGTATTGATAAGAAAATAACAAAACATTCCTTATGCATTTGAATAATATAGTTTCTTTTTATAAAAATTCACTTACTTGATTGTCTTTTTCATTATCTTTGATAACCAAATACCTCAATAAATTCAACGAAGCCATTATCCTGTTAATTAAAAAAATATGATTTGTTACTTACAGTACAATTTTACATAATCAGCAATTTCAGTGAATAAAGGTTAAGTTAAAACCTTGGGTATATTTCTACAATTATGTTTGGGAGTTAAAAACTTTTCTTTTAAAATATTTTATCACATATCTCCTTCCCTTAACATAATTTATTACTCTCATTCTCCAAGTTCACAAAATTTAATTGTGAAAATTACTACTCTCTTTTTCCCCAAGGGAGACTGATGCTGTTGCTGCTGCTGCTGCTAAGTGGCTTCAGTCGTGTCTGACTCTGTGTGACCTATATGGCAGCCCACCAGGCTCCCCTGTCCCTGGGATTCTCCAGGTAAGAAAACTGGAGTGGGGTGTCATTTCCTTTTCCAATGCATGAAAGTGAAAACTGAAAGTGAAATCGCTCAGTCATGTCCAGCTCTTAGTGATTCCATGGACTGTAGCCCACCAGGCTCCTCCGTCCATGAGATTTTCCAGGCAAGAGTACTGGAGTGGGGTGTCACTGCCTTCTCCACCAAGGGAGACTTGTTATCTTTAATGTTTGAAAATACCATCTTTTGCTTCTTGAATTTTAAGATTCCTTTTATACACAACAATTTCTCAACATTCATTCTAGTAATACTAAAAGTAAAATTACATATTGTATATGAAAAAAAAAAGATGTATGTCTTGGAAAACAATACAATAAAATCCAAACATATAAGCAACTAAACAACCACAAAAATTACTTAAACATGTAAATATGTAATTCTATGAACTAACCATTAATTATAAAATCACAGGAAAATATGTTTTATTTTAGTTTAGGTTCCCAAAACAGGAGTTTCACATTTTATTCTGAATTTACTATGTGAACCTTAGTAACGGCCACCTCACCTATCTGAGTTTTGCAACAGATCTGTTTCAGCACCCTCTGGGAGAACGAATACCAAATCCAGAAGAGAAATCAGCTGTGGTCCTGTAAACCATTTGTTATGCGTTTTCTGAGAAGCAAAAGAAAACGTGAAAAAGGCTTTAAATAACAGGTTGATAAATACATATGTTTTCCTAGTACCTAGATACTACAAAAATTAGCCACTACACATTTTAAATACATATTTTTAACTTTGATTTCCATTCACTATTTCCAGGCACTTGGAACAAATCCTGCTAGTTTGAGAGCACTGGTATGCTCTTTCTCTGTTCTCTATATGGAATTACTGAGTATTTACAAACAGACTTCAGTTTCCATTAATATTTCACAAGTATGCAGCAAAACAAAAAGAATTCATATTATTAGAATTAATACAATTTAAATCTATAGTTAACAAATTTCAAAATCCAGGTTTTTAAAAAAGAGTAGAAATGGGGGAAAATATACAAGATACCTCATTTTACTGCACTTCACTTTACTGCCTTTTTTTACATAGTGAAGGCTTGTGGCAACTTTGTGTCAAGTAAGTCTATCAGCACCATGTTTCCAACAGCATTTATTCACTCCACATCTGTGTCATATTTTGATAATTCTCCAAAATTTCAAACTTTCATTATTATATATTTGTCAGAGTGATCTGTGATCTTTGATGTTATTATCATTAACTGTTCTGGGGCACCGTGAACCATGCTCACAGAAGACAGTGAACTTGAAAAGTGTGTGTGTTTTGACTGCTCCAATGTCTGGACGTTCCCCTCTCTCTCCCTCTCCTTGGTCTTCCCTATTTCCTGAGACACAACAGTCTTGAAATCAGGCCAATTAATAACCCTACAATGTATTCAAGTAAAAGGAAGAGTCATGTAAGTCTCATTTTAAATCAAAAGCTACAACTGATTAAGCTTAGTGAGGAAGCATGTCGAAGGCCAAGCTAGGCCTCTTGAGCCAGAAACAGTTAGCCAATTAGCCTAAATGCAAAGGAAAAGTTCTTGAAAGAAATTTAAGAGCTACTCCACTGAACACAAGAACAATAAGAAAGTGAAACAGCCTTATTGCTGATATGGAGACAGTTTTAGTGGTCTGGATAGAAGATCAAACCAACCACAACATTCTCTTAAGCCAAAATGTAATCTAGAGCAAGGCCCTAACTCGGACATTTTATGAAGGCTATGACGTGAGAAAGCTGCAGAAGGAGTTTGAAGCTAGTAGATGTTGGCTCATAAGGCTGAAGGAAAGCAGCCAATTCCAGACCTAACAGTGCAGGGTGAAGCAGCAAGTGCAGATGTAGAAGCTGCAGTAAGTCATTCAGAAAATCTAGGAAGGTAATTTTGGGCTTCCCTTCTGGCTCAGATGGTAGAAAATCTGCCTGCAATGCAGGAGACTTGGGTTCAATCCTTGGGTTGGGAAGATCCCCTAGAGGAGGGCATGGCAACCCATTCTAGTATTCTTGCCTGGAGAATCCCCATGGACAGAGGAGTCTGGCAGGCTACTGTCCATTAGGTTGCAAACAGTTGGACACAACTCAGTCACTATGCGCAGCACAGAAAGGTAATTAATGAACATAGCTACACTAACCAAAAGATTTTCAATGTAGAGGAAAACAGACTTATACTGTAACAAGATGCCACCTAGGCTTTCACAGCTAGAGGAGAAAATGCCTGGCTTCAAAGCTTCGAAGGACAGACCGACTCTCAAGAATTAATACAGTTGGTGGCTTGAGGTTGAAACTAATGCTTACTTTTTACTGTTCCAAAAATCACAGGGCCTGTAAGAATCATACCAAATCTACTCTGCCTATGCTGTATAAATAAAACAATAAAACCTTGACAGCATATTTGTTTATAACATGGTTTACTGAACACTTTAAGCCTACTCTTGAGATCTACTGCTCTGAAGAAAGATTATTTTCAAAATATTACTACTGTTCACTGACAATGTACTCTGTCACTTAAAAGATCTAATGGAGATGTAAAATGAGATTAATATCTTCATGCTTGCTAACCCAATATCCATTCTGCAGCCCATAGAAAAAGGAGTAACTTCAATTTTAAAGTCTCACTCTTTAAGGAATATATTTCATAAAGCTATTGCTTCAGAGACAGTGATTCTTCTGATGTAACTGAAAACCTCCTGGAATCATTCATGATTCATGAGAAAAGGTCAAAATATCAACATTCACAGGAATTTGGAAGAAATTGATTCTAGCTCTCACAGATGACTTGGAAGAGTTCAAGACTTCAGTGGAAGGACTTCCCTGGTGGTCCAGTGGTTAAGAATCCACCTTCCAATGCAGAGGACGTAGGTTCAATCCCTAGTCAGAGAACTAAGATCCCACATGTAACAGGGCAACTAAGCCCACATGCCACAATCAGAGAAAACCCATATGCTGTAACGAAGGCCCAGCACAGCCAAAAAATTTTTTTAAAAAGGGAAGTAACAATAACTGTGGTGGAAACAGCAAGAGAACTAAAATTAAAGTGGAGCCTGAAGATGTAAATGAACTGCTTCAATTCCAATGATAAAATCTGAACAGATGAGGAGCTGTTTCTCCTAGGTTGGCAAAGAAAATTGTGTTTTAAGACGGAACAGAGTCCTGATGAAGATGCTATTCAGACTGCTGAAATGACAACAAAGGATTTAGAATATTACATAAAACTTAGTTGATAAAGCAGTGGCAGAGTTTGAGAGGAATAACTTCAATAACCAAAGAACTTCTATTATGAGTAAAATGCTGTGAGACAGCTTCTCATGCTGCAGAGAAATCATTTGTGAAAGAAACAGTCAATCAATCTGGCAAACTTTACTGCTGTCTTACTTTAAGAAATAGCCACAGGACCTTGATCAGTAGCCATCAACATCAACCTTCCACTAGGAAAAGGATGACAACTCCCTGAAGGTTCAGATGATGGTTAGCATTTTTAAGAAATACAATATTTTAAAATTAAGGTATATACATTGTTTTTTTTAGACATACTGCTACTGCACTTAACAGATTAAAATGTAGTCTAATTAACTTTGATATGCACTGGAAAACAAAAATTTTGTGCGACTTGCTTTACTGAGATTTCTGCTTTATCATGATGATCTGGAGCCAGACTCATACTATCTCTGAGGTGTGCCTGTACCCTAATATTAGAGATAGGAAAGGTCCATAGAGCAAAATTCCACATTAATGTATTCTACAAATGAATAAATAAGTCCTACAAAATAAATTGATAATTGACAACTTAGTTATGCTCTTACCTTTAATGAAATGTCAATTTGATTTTTGATATTCTGAATAATAAAGGCCTCCACACCTGAGTGATTACTTGTACTCAGTAAGCACCTTTAAAGCAAAATTATAATACATTTGAAATTACCCTGGACTGCATTATAAATTAAATAATGATGAAAGTTTTACAAATTCAAATGGGCCATGTGTTATTTGCAGAAATAGGAAAAAAACAGTGCAGACAACGACAAAGTCACCTGTTATGGCTACTGCCCTCACTAATGGCAAATTCTATTTTAACTGGGTTTTTCAAAAAGAAATTTCTATTAAACCAAATTTGAATCTTTTTATGCATAAAGTTGCAATGATCTAACATGGCAAGAACAGTCACTAGTATAATAGTTTAAAAGCTCCCCAAATTATTCCCTGTTTGACTAGTCTGGTTAGATTAATTGCAAAGAAAGGAAACTCAATCTGATCAACCTAGGAAGAGAGAGTTTTCTGGGTAGGAATACGGGTAGATCAGAATAGCAAAGCTGGTATAAGACCTAAGCATCAAACAGAGATTTCATAAACCTACTCTGATTCTTATCAAACAGAAATGAAGAAAAAAGGTATCAAGAGTGCTAGTACTGGGCAATCCCAAAGAACATTTCTTACTTAGCATGTTAACACTGCCCCAGTTTGGTTTTAACTCATTTTTATTACCCAGGTATCAACAAACGAAGGTCTGCAGGCCAAATCCAGCCTATTGCCTATTTTGTTTTATCAGAATACACTGACCCTTACTACAAACACAAAGCTGAGCAGTTGTAACAGAGGCTGTGTAGCCCATAAAAACTATATTTACCTATGGCCCTTTAAGAAAATCTGCTGATCTTCAAATCAGAGCTGCTAGAATCTTGTGCTCCTCAAAGAGTACTATTAATAAGCTTCACTGTTAAAGTGACTAGGCCGTCAAAGGTTAAACTCCATTAATTTCAACTGTGAATAATGGATATTATTGACATATATAAAGTTCTAGCAGAAGCCTTACCAATCTCAGTTTAATCTTTTCAGTCTACTTTAATTTTAGCGTCTTTCAATTAATTGAACTGAAGTATATATATATATATTTATTTATTTATTATGTAATAGTCACATAATATATATTTATATATGTATCCATAATTTTTGATTAATTCATCTCTACCTATCAAAGAGAAGAGAGTGGAATTACATGCAAAACATACCAAAATACAATAATCTTAAATAATTAATGGCATTAATTTGGTTTTTAATCAACCACACATCATTTCTCAATTAACCTTTG
>SJYC01078051.1:0-11297 GCA_006408675.1 Madoqua kirkii | reverse complement strand
TCAAGCAACATTAGCGGGAATGTTAGGAGGTGAGGAATGATGAGCTTTGCAGATAGGTTTAATCGGCCTATGGGAAAATTCAACCTTGACACAAAGGACTTCAAGTATCGCAAGCTGTCAGAATGCTACAGTGAGTTCGGTGCTGATAAGGTATATACTTTAGGTTTGGTGTTCATCAACACTAAAGGTTCGTACGGTGATAGTCCTGTAGCTGGTGTTCGTGAGGGCTTCTATGTTAATCTCCCTAAGCACCTTCTTGACGAATGCAGGGAAATGATTAGTGATGACAGCGTTATAGCTGACATAAATGCTGGGTTGTGTGGATTTACGATATACACGTACCCTTCTCATGGCAAGCAGTGCTACGGTGTGCGCTGGGTTGACATACAGCCGGAAAATGAGGGGATGCCTGAAAGTCCGATACCGTTTTAGACGCTCAGGCTAGGATTTAGGGGGTTATGTTAGCGCATAATCCCCGTTAAAATTATACCATATGAAAGGAGTTGAAGAAATGTTGCCTGTATACGATATAAAGCCTGTGGCCAGTTCCACACCTGATAGCATAGCTGATAGTATGCGCGTCTGGTTTGATGCTATAGCGTGCAGGCTTGATGAGATAAACCGCACTAAGTATACAATGCTTAATCACGTAAGGTACGAAGTTGCTACAGGGCTTTACATAATCAACGAAATGCATAATCCCCGTTAAAATTATACCATATGAAAGGAGTTGAAGAAATGTTGCCTGTATACGATATAAAGCCTGTGGCCAGTTCCACACCTGATAGCATAGCTGATAGTATGCGCGTCTGGTTTGATGCTATAGCGTGCAGGCTTGATGAGATAAACCGCACTAAGTATACAATGCTTAATCACGTAAGGTACGAAGTTGCTACAGGGCTTTACATAATCAACGAAAATAAGCTGTGGTTAGTTAGCGACTATAGCAATGTACGTAATTTTGCCGATAAGGTATTAGGCCTTAAGAATGTTGCTGTATCTATGTATCTTAAGGTTGCTAAATTCTTGTTGCGCAAGGATGCTCCCTTAAACATATTCGGCAATGATGAGTTCAGCATAACGCAACTTTATAAAATGTCTCAGATAGCCCTTGATGACTTACGGGAATATGTAGAACACAAGCTGATATGCCCCGAAATGACTTCAAGGGAGATTGACGGCTTTGTTGCTGAATGGAAATTCAAACAGCAGAGGAAGGTTAATCTTCATACGCTAAACGGGCTGTATGATGATTTAGAGGCTCATTGTGGACAGTTACGCATTGCCATAGCTGAAAATGATACAGTAAGGGCTAATACGTTGATTGACGCTATTATTAACGATGGCGGGTATATGTACAATGAGGCTAAAAGCGTTACAGAGATGCATTAGCTATGTCGGTGAAGGTTGACGTTAAGATAACCGCAAAGAAGCGTGGGAATGCCAAATACAGGCTTGATGAGCGGTATCTTGATATGACAAGGCAAGAGATAGCTAAATACTGTCGCCGTTATTTCGACATGGCTAATAAGCGTATCAGGAGGCTTGAAAGTCAAGGGTTATTCTCTCCGGCCTTGCACTCTGTGAACACACGGACAATCAACGGACATAAAGGGGAATTTCACGTTAGGGGGGCTGATTTGAACGAATTACGCAGTGAGATAAACAGGTGCATTAACTTCCTGAACATGCAGACTTCAACGGTTACAGGTGCTAAGAACCATGAGAGAACGCTTGAAGCTATGTTTAATCAGGGCAGGAAGTTCACACAGGAACAGCATAAATCTATATTCAGCATATACCGAGCGGCTCAAAAGCTAAACCCTTATGAAGTCAAGGTATACGGCTCTGACAGGCTGATACAGTACATAGCCAATGAGATAGCCGCTGAAGATGATGCTATCATGGCCGATAACGGTATACTAGACTTTGAGGCCTTGCTAGACCGTGTGAGGAATGAGATTGAAAGCACTGTGAACGACATGAACGACAAATTTTACAGTGAGTTTGAGAATGTGCTTGACTTGCATAGGGGGTTGTCAGCATGAAGAAAACGAGTATACCGTTCAAAACTAGCACACCGATATACAAGCCATCGGACATAATCAAGGTGCTAGATATGTCGGTTAATGACGGCATGATAATATCCACAGGAAAGAGGTTAGACATTCTCGATAAGCATTCTCCTATGGTGTATGCGTACAATGTGCCCTGTGCGTTCGATATAGAGACTTCATCATTCATCTCTGAGGAATACATGGAAGAGCAGCGTTATGCTGAGTATGAGGAAGAAAAGCAGAGCGCAAGCTACTATGAAGTTGAGGGTATCTATCAGACAATCAGGGAGGAAGGCGGGGTAAACACCACAGACCTTATAAGGGCTATGGGTAAGGACAAAGCGCGTGATATAAGCCGTAAATGGCGGGGCATATGCAGTAAGAAGAATACTCATATAGACTTGCTAGCCGATAGGTTAGTTGACAGAGGATTTATGCAGTTTGCAGTCAACGGTGAGGCATATGGTATAGGACACGGAGACCCTAACCTGATTATAGACTGGTTAGAGAACAACAGCCGGATTAGGAAGCCTAAGAGGAAAGTAACTTCATCCAGAGGGTACAAGCGGGCTTGTATGTATGAATGGACGTTCGGGATAAATGGCAACGTGATTATAGGTAGGACATGGGCTGAATTTGAGGATATGTTCGGAGCTATAGTAGAACACCTGCACTTGTCATCAACGAGGCATTTAGTAATCTATGTTCACAACCTAAGCTATGAATTTCAATTTATACGCAAGCACTTCACATGGGAGAATGTCTTTGCAGTTGACCGTAGAACCCCCGTATATGCCATAACCACAGAGGGGCTTGATTTCAGGTGTAGTTACCTATTATCTGGATATTCGCTTGCAAAGTTAGGCGATGAATTGAGGCTGTACCCTGTGCGTAAAATGGTCGGCGATTTGGATTACTCACTTGCGAGGCATTCACGAACCCCCTTAACCGACGCAGAGCAAAAGTACTGTGAAAACGACGTTAGGGTTGTAATGTCATACATTCAGGAGCTCATGGACACAACCGACAAGAACATAGCCGGAATACCCTTGACGAAGACAAGCAGGGTACGTGAATATTGCCGTAACTGTTGCTTGTACACAGGAAACAGCCATAAGAAGGGGGCTGATAAGTTCAATGCTTACAGGCGGTTGATGAACACTCTGACGCTTGAAGTTGATGAATACAGAATGCTACAAATGGCATTTCAGGGGGGGTTTACACATGCTAACTCCTATCATGCCCAGCAAACCTTAGAACATGTAGCAAGCTATGACTTTACTTCAAGCTATCCTTATGTCATGGTTACGGAGTTATTCCCAATGTCCAAAGGAGAGCTGATAAACGGTACAGGAAGGCCGAATAGCAAGGCTCAATTCATGGAATACCTGAACAAGTATTGCTGTGTTTTCAAGATTATGCTTATCGGCGTAAGGCCTAAATTCACCTACGAACACTATATCAGCGAGAGCAAATGCCTGTCATCAAAAGGCGTTGTTTCGGACAATGGCCGTGTTGCGTATGCTGATAGTTTGATTACGGTCATGACTGAGATAGACTATGAGATTGCAGGCCGTATATACGAATGGGACAGCGAGCGCGTTATTGATATGTGGTACTACAGGAGGGGTTATTTACCCACAGACTTTGTAAGGGCAATTCTGAAGCTGTACAGCGACAAGACCACGCTAAAGGGGGTTGAAGGCAAGGAAATAGAATACCTTGCAGGTAAGTCAATGCTGAATGCGACGTACGGAATGTGCGTAACCGACATATGCCCCGATGATAACATATACACAGAGGGTAATGAATGGGTTGAAAAACCTGCTGATTACGAGGAATGCATATCAAGGTATAATGCCAGCAAGAAGCGTTTTCTGTCCTATGCATGGGGTATCTACGTAACAGCATATGCCCGCAAGAACCTTTATTCAGGTATCCTTGAATTTAGGGGGGATTATGTTTATAGTGATACCGATAGCGTCAAGGTGCTTAACTATGAGGCTCATGAAGGGTATATCAGGCGTTACAATGAACTGTGCAGGAAGAAGCTAATGCGGGCTTGTCAGTATCACGGTATACCGTTCAGCATGGTAGAGCCGTCAACCATCAAGGGAGAGCGTAAACTGTTAGGGGTATGGGATTTTGAGGGGGTATACGATAAATTCAAAACGCTAGGTGCAAAGCGTTATCTGACCTCGAAGAATGGTAAAATATTCTTGACAGTCTCAGGCGTGAATAAAAGGAAAGCAGAGCCGTATCTAATGGAAACATACGGGCTTGACGGTGCATTTGAGGCTTTTGATGATAGCCTGTACATTCCGGCCGAATATACGGGGAAGGATACACACACATATATAGACTATGCTACATGGGGCAATCTAACCGATTACGAAGGAAATACCATGCCATACCACGAACTGAGCTCAATGCACATAGAAGAGGCTGATTATTCCTTGTCAATGTCGGTAGACTTCATTAACTGGTTACGGGGGGTAAGGACTATTGAGAGGTAAAGCACCAGCGATTAAGTACTACAGCCTCACGGAGATACTTAAACGCAATGCGCATTATAATGTTATCTTTGGTGAAAGAAGCAACGGTAAGACCTACGCTGTGTTGCTGTACGCACTGAAACGGTTTGTGTCGACAGGTGAACAGTTTGCATATGTCCGTAGGTTTGAGGAAGATATACGGGGCTCAAAGGGAGATAGTATATTTGACGCGCTTAATGTCAATCATGAAGTCGAAAAGTTGACAGAAGGCCGTTATACGTTCATAAGACACAAAAACAGGGTATTCTATCTAGGGTATCATGATGATAACCTTAACAAGGATATTCTAGACACAAAGCCCTTTGCATACTCATTCGCCGTGAACATAGCAAGCAGGTACAAAAGCACGTCATATCCAGGTATAACTACAATATGCTATGATGAATTTCTGGAACGTAGCCTGTATCTGCGTGATGAATTTGCAGACTTCATGAGCATCATCAGCACCATTGTACGAACCCGCGACAATGTCAAGATATTCATGCTAGGTAACACGGTCAACAAAACATGCCCCTACTTTGTAGAAATGGGATTATCGCATATAAAGGACATGCAACAAGGGGCTATTGACGTATACCAATACGGAAAATCGAAGCTGAAGGTAGCTGTTGAATATGCCGCTAACCTGAACAAGGATAAGCCATCGAATGTATATTTTGCCTTTGACAATCCCCGCTTGCAGATGATAACGGGGGGGGTTTGGGAAATGGCAAGATACCCGCATTTGCCCGTCAAGTACAGGCCTAATCAGATAATCTTGACATATTTTATAGTATTTGATGAGAGCATACTTCAATGTGAGATAGTCGACACGGGGGATAGCACATTCACCTACATACATAGGAAGAGCACACCTATTCAGGATGAGGATAACGATATAATCTATAGTCTGGAATATGACCAGAGGCCTAACCACGCAAGAAGGCTCATGAAGCCCGTAACCAAATGGCAACGCCTGATAGCAGAATACTTTGTTTCAGATAAGGTATTCTATCAGGATAACGAAATAGGCGAAATTGTCAGAAATTATCTAATAACTAGCACAAATGATAAAATCCGCTAAAGCACAACCCCGCCCGCAAGGAGTGATTTAATTTCGTCAATTTCTGTGGCCGTGATTTGTTCAGACTTCACTACGTATGAAACCTCCGAAGCCTCCGTGTATCCTTTTAGTGTACCCAGCACAGCATATATATTTGTGTCGTGGTATGGCATTCGTTCAGGCTGTGTAGCTGTGTGTGTACGGACATAAAGGAAGGGGCTACCCTCATGAAGATAGTTAGCATTAGGCTCAATGTCAGTATGTACATGTTCACCGCCTGATAGCTGATAGGGTATCTTCACAGCCACATTGCAGGATACAGTTTGAATAGGCTGATTGTCGGCTGATATTACAGCAAGAGCCTCACCGTTCATCAAGTTCACCTGATACATCAATGATACCTCTTTGTTCATGAAGTCAGCGGTATCAAGTGCAGTAAAGCCTATGTAAGGCAGGTACAGGCTAATATCTGTGTGTTCATAATCTATAGCATTGCCGTATATGCCCCGAAGCTCAATACAGCCGAAATCCAGCGTGATAACATCATCATCAATAACATCACAATCAAGGCCCATATCATAAGGACCGAAGAATACACGCTCCTTAGTATCAGCTTGCAGGGATATATTGACACGGAATAAGGCCGTAACATACTTTGCTGTGTCTAGTATTCCTCCTTGATATTGTACATTACAGTAACCCCGCTAACTTCTACAGGCTCATATTCAGGCCTTATGAAACGTACTTTGACTAAGTCGCGTAATTCATCTTTAGTAAGTCTATAAGCTGTTGTTAGAGGGTATTTGTCTTTCATAGAAGATTTTTTGACAGCCTCGCCTGTGATACGGTAATTCTTGCCCGCAACCAGCTTGATAGTCTTACTGTATGTGCTATTGTCTAGTCTGTCTAAATATTCAGATTTTACTTCAACCCCATCTTCATAATCAATTTGCGGGGTAATCTGAAATTCCCTGCTACTATCACATGACACCGTGAATGTAGTCTCAGATGGAATGGCTATACCCTCCTGAATATTACAGGTGCAATTCGTCAGACTGGTATACACATATGCATACATCACGGACGAACTGCACCTTAAGGACATCCTGATTGTCGGATTAGTCAGGTATTCAAATGTAGTTGTCAGTGTAAACGTATGCGCGTCAACCTGTTCAAATTCCTCACTGTTCAGAACTTCAACCCCGTATTGAGGATGATAATTCAGCACTGGATATACAGAAGCCCCCGAATGTCTAGGAAGTCTGATTGTTATTACAGTCTGCATGTCGGTATCCACAGTAAAACTCCTAAGATTAGAGTATCCTGCTTGTATCACAGACTTATCATCAAGCACCGTATTATCCCCGTTAATCACAGTCAAGCTATAATAGCCCGCTGTTACGCTTATGCTTTTTTCGGCCATAGTTACCCCCTCAATGCTATTAGCACATACTCACCTTTAGTGCTAAAAG
This sequence comes from Madoqua kirkii, assembly GCA_006408675.1. NCBI lineage: Eukaryota > Metazoa > Chordata > Mammalia > Artiodactyla > Bovidae > Madoqua > Madoqua kirkii. Next base: position 4,171 of record SJYC01078051.1, on the reverse strand, counting down.
CGTTTTTGAAATCATATCTAACCTGCTGTGTTTGAGCCTCGACGCTGTAATCTCCATAGTAGGGATTGTATTCGGCCTGCTTGGTGATTAAACCGCTTGAAGCCCGTATATCGTCTGCATATGTCATTAACACGTCAACACGTAGGCTTAACCTAGCTATACCATTAGGATTAAGGACAGTCTTTGTAATGTAGTAGTACCTGTGAAGCTCACGAATATAGCAATAGTTAAACTCGTTGACGTTTACCCCCGATATGTCCACCACAGGCGATAATATATCGACATCAACGCGTGATAGGCCGTTTATCGTGCATTTGTCAGTAAGTTCCTTGCTAACCACGTTGTTATCGCTTTTGTTCCTGTACATGTCTATAGTGTACTGATACAACCTGATTTATACCCCCCTGAAACAGAAAAAAACGGGGTAATTGCCCCGTTCCTGTAATATCCTACATTAACCATTGCTAGCACTGTCCTTGACGAAGAAAACTATGAAATTCTCGTTCAAGTCGTTGAAGTACCCAGCATCAAACTTGTAGAAGTTGTTGAAAAACTCACCGCGCGCGTTATACTGCGTTGTTACCCGCCTATCAAGGTTAGTTACACCGAGAGCCTCACGGTCAAACATTATAGCCAGAATGCCCGTTGCTGATACCTCATGACCGCTTGACGTTTTCAGGTTGATTGCACTGACGCTATCAAAGCCGTAACCATTTCCCGAACCCTGCCAGTATGGCACTGTTTCAGCCTTTGGCAACGCTGTATACTGTTCATGAAATACATCACTCTGTAAGTATACACCCGCGCTTGCCTTGAAGTCTGAAAGCATTACAACCCTCAACATGTCAGAGCTTGTAAAGCGTTCCTTACCCCCGACGTTAAACAGGGTGCTTATTTTCGACAGCCTGTCAATATACAAGCTAATCTGCATTGACGCAAACCGTATAAATTCGGGGCTTGTTATGGCACTTGACGCTGTAAGGTTAGTGCCGAATTTATCATTGTATAGCCTTAGCAGATTGACAGCCTTTATCCCAGACTTAGCAGACAAATCACCTAACACCTGATTTTTCCCGCTACCTGTTACATAATCTGCATACAGAGTTTCGGCTATCATGTTGTTGATTGTCCTCATAATCAGAGCATCAATCTTAACGGTCATAGCCTTGTCTACTTTGCATTGACGCAAACCGTATAAATTCGGGGCTTGTTATGGCACTTGACGCTGTAAGGTTAGTGCCGAATTTATCATTGTATAGCCTTAGCAGATTGACAGCCTTTATCCCAGACTTAGCAGACAAATCACCTAACACCTGATTTTTCCCGCTACCTGTTACATAATCTGCATACAGAGTTTCGGCTATCATGTTGTTGATTGTCCTCATAATCAGAGCATCAATCTTAACGGTCATGGCCTTGTCTACTGAGTTGTACAGCATGGACAGGAAGCCGTTTAACTGAGAGGCATTCGAGAATGACTGCTTGATTTGCCGTTCAGTAAATGACATTGGCACTTCAAAGGTTACACTGCTATTAAAGAACTTAGCACTTACCGAAGGCTGATGAAACACGTTCGGGCTGTAATCCTTGCCATTCTCAAGCTCCCATGAGGGATTTTCCGTAGCTGTGGGTAAATCAGCAGAAATCTTTTCCAGTATTGAGCCAAATTCCCAGCTATCCATGAATACGCTAGGAACGTTGCCAGTGTAAGGCCTGTTCACGAATATAACCTTGCCTATATGATTAACAAGAGCCTTAACATAGGCATCAAGCGCATTGCTGTTCAGTATCTCATTGCCTGTATCAACTATACCCGTCAAATCCTCACTGACAAGCCCGCTTTTGCCGGTAACCTCGCTCGTTACTGTATTGATTATCTCGTATATCTGCTTTACTTCCATAAAATCACCTCCAACTTATAATTATATCACTCATACAACATCATAGCAATGTAACTTTTCACATCGCTTAGCACTTGCTCTGTAAACCTGCTATTAACACGAAATGCAATCTCAGACTGTATCAAATCGCTCATTCGGTAGCTTGTAGCCGTCGTTGTTTTGTCTAGCGTTCTTACTGCTTTTGACTTATTGCTAGCTGTATTCCGGCTCTCACTGGAATTAAGGTTATCAGGTATGTAGTTACCCCCCGCCGTGTTCATAGCAGATATATCTTGCGTATGCTTCTCATTGCTGCTATCCTCATTCTCGCCTGTTATGTCTGTTGTCTCCTCCTCATGATATGTTGTACCTGTCAACGGGCTGTATTCAAGTTGCAACGTGTCTTTTACCCTTGACCACGCTAAACCGTATTCACTCAGTATCAGCCTCGCTAGCCTGTCTATATCGGCCTCAGATAATTTTTCCTTGCCGTCAAGTATCAAATGCACTACAGGCGATACCTCACGCATTCCGCACCTGGACAGTAAAAGCAAATCCATATCCGCATTGAAATCATAACCCCCTATATCGGATATGGCCTTCATGATACCATCCTGCTTAGGAAACACATTACCTACATTGCTTATCATTCCCCTTCACCTTTCTTTCAGGCTTCATCCGCTTCATCTCCGCTTTCGCTTCCTTCTGTATCCTCCGTGTCAACTCCTTCATCATTGCTCTCACTGTCGGTGCTTTCACCTTCACTGTCCTTTGTTATGCTGATACTCTCTATACCCTCACTTACAGAAATATTCTCAGGCGTTCTCTCACCATCAGTAAGGCTCTCAGTTATACTCTCAGACAAGGCTACCTGCTTTTCATTTTCCTCATGAGTAACCTTCCACGCGCTAGCATAGTCTATACTAATCTTTGTACTATACATAGCATTGATAGCTTCTATAGCCTCATTCCTGCACTTAATCATATTGTCTACCAAAGGCAACAGAAAATCATCATTCAGTGATACTTCACTTGATTGTAGATTTTCCCGCTTTGCATTCCAGTTAGCATTGAGCCCTATCTCATTAAAACAGCTCGCCTTCAAATATTGCTCTATCTCTATGAACTGCTTTAGATAATTCTGACTATTTGCTATAGTATGTGTCTTCAGGCCGTCAAAAAATGCACTCTCGCCGATTACCGAGATTTTACCCTGCTCTATGTCCGCTACAAACTTCTTAGCACTCGAATACGTTTTATCATCGGGGGCACTAATCAATAAGGCCATACGCAGAATTATATCTACTGTCCTGATTGATATTGCATTCTCAGCTAACATAACACCATACTTCTGCAATATCGGCAACAATACCCTGCTCTATGTCCGCTACAAACTTCTTAGCACTCGAATACGTTTTATCATCGGGGGCACTAATCAATAAGGCCATACGCAGAATTATATCTACTGTCCAGATTGATATTGCATTCTCAGCTAACATAACACCATACTTCTGCAATATCGGCAACAATCCTATACATAAAGCATCATTTCGCACTAATACCCCGTCAATGCCTATCTTGTAGCTTTGAGACACCTTTAATGCTGGATTAGCTACTACTATCTCCGTAGGTTCATAGTAAGCATTGAGCTCACCTGATAATGCACCATCCAAAGCATATAGCTCACCGTTGCACTTCGTAACAAAGCAGTATCCTTTTGTCTGCAACAGCAACTCTAAGCACCTCTGCGGTATACTTTCAGGCAATCCCTCATAATTAAACATTGACTGTGTACGGTTCAGCATGTAACGCACATACGCTGTTATTACACGGTCTTTGTTCATAACATATTCGCTGGCCTTGCTGAACTCTATACCCTCTAACTTCATCACTACACCTCCAACTTATAATTATATCACCTAAAGCCCCGTTTTGCCCCGTTCATGGCCTTGTGATATAATACCTCGCATAGCTGTAACTCGTTACTTACCTATCCTTTCATGTTATAGCTGTCATGAGCAAAAATACCTAAATATTAAGAGTATCTAATCATTATTGATTAACCTCACAAATTCAGCATTCATCAACGTTTAGAGCATGGAACAAATAATTTGCGGAGTATAAGAGTAATTCTACTTACTAGACATACGTAATATTTTCTACGTAATTCTACTCTTTACACTATTTTGTCAATACGTAATTTATGTAGTTTTTTTGTACGTAATACTACTATGTCAATACGTAATTCATACTATCTTGTAGTAAGTAGAATGTATGTCAATACGTAATTC
>SJYC01078050.1:0-12843 GCA_006408675.1 Madoqua kirkii | reverse complement strand
TCCCCAGACCCCAGCACCCGCCTCCTTGCCCCCAGCCCTCCTGTAACTTTCCCCTCTCCCCACTCCAGCCGGGCCACCATCCTGGTGCGCCTGGACACTGTAGGCCAGGAGGGGCTGCAGTACCAGCCAGGGGACCACATAGGCATCTGCCCGCCCAACCGGCCGGGCCTCGTGGAGGCACTGCTGAGCCGTGTGGAGGACCCGCCGCCACCCACCGAGTCTGTGGCTGTGGAGCAGCTGGAGAAGGGCAGCCCAGGTAAGGGGCCGTCTAGGGCGCGAGGGGTGGGGGGCCAGCGAGGGCCGCTCCATCCCTCTGGCCCCAGGGTCCCCTCAAGGTCAGGACCCGATGGAAGGCTGCTGCAGCCCCCACTCACAGCCACTGTGCTACCTCCATGGATTGTGGCTCCTTTCTCAGAACCCACCCCCAGAGCCCCCACAGAAAGTCACCCCTCCCTCTGGGCCCGGCCCCATCCCCAGCCGTCTAGCCTGCTCTGTAGCTAGCACCAGGTCTGCCCTCCGCTGCCCCCGGGCCTGGAGTTACAATAAGATGAGTGGGGCAGTGGCAGGGGCCCAGACCAAGCCAGTCCAGCAGGGCCCCCTGAACACACACACACACATACACATACACACAACCAGACCAAGCCAGTCCAGCAGGGGCCCCTGAACACACACACACACACACAGAGCAAGCCAATCCAGCAGGGGCCCCCTGAACACACACACACACACACACACACAACCAGACCAAGCCAGTCTAGCAGGGCCCCCTGAACACACACACACAACCAGAGCAAGCCAATCCAGCAGGGGCCCCCGAACACACACACACACACACACAACCAGACCAAGCCAGTCCAGCAGGGCCCCCTGAACACACACACACAACCAGAGCAAGCCAATCCAGCAGGGACCCTCGAACATACACACACACACAACCAGACCAAGCCAATCCAGCAGGGGCCCTCAAACACACACACACACAGACACCCAGACGAAGCCAATCCAGCAGAGGCCCCCGAACACACACACACACAGACACCCAGACGAAGCCAATCCAGCAGAGGCCCTCGAACACACACACACACAGACACCCAGACCAAGCCAATCCAGCAGGGGCCCTCGAACACACATACACACACACAACCAGAGCAAGCCAATCCAGCAGGGGCCCCCGAACACACACACACACACACACACACACACGCGCGCACGCATACAGCCAGACCAACCCAATCCAGCAGGGGCCCTCGAACACACACAAGAACTACCCAGACAGGCCCACCACCACTGTCCAAGGGCCAGCCATCCAATGACACCATAAGGTGTGGTCAGTCCCCACGTCCTCCCCAAGAAGCAGCCGTCGCCCCGGACAAGGCAGGCCCAGTGTGGCCCCATCCTCTGAGCATCCCCTCGTGCCCCTCACCCCACCCCCAGGTGGCCCTCCTCCCAGCTGGGTGCGGGACCCACGGCTGCCCCCATGCACGCTGCGCCAGGCTCTCACCTTCTTCCTGGACATCACCTCCCCGCCCAGCCCCCGGCTTCTCCGACTGCTCAGCACCCTGGCCGAAGAACCTAGCGAGCAGCAGGAGCTCGAGACCCTCAGTCAGGTGGGGAGCTGCCTGCCCCCACCCCAACCCCTGCCCCTGGTGGGGCAGCAGGGGCCCATGAGACAGGATGAGCTTCGGGGAGGGGGACCTCCAGCGAAAGTCCTGGAGGTCTAAGACCCCCTGCCAACTCGTGTTCCTATTCATCTCTGAATTCTCTGGCCTTAAAGAGGCACATGGAAGGTGCTGGAGAAATGTTTGTGGCCCCAGCTGAGAAGCAAGAAGCCCCCAGCCAGGAGGCTCAGCTCGGGAGGGGTCAAGAAGGGAGGTCAACAGGGGACAGGTGCCAAGCTCACTGCCGCCCCTGGCCCCGCCAGGACCCCAGGCGCTACGAGGAGTGGAAGTGGTTCCGCTGCCCCACGCTGCTGGAGGTGCTGGAGCAGTTCCCGTCCGCGGCGCTGCCCGCCCCGCTGCTCCTCACCCAGCTGCCCCTGCTGCAGCCCCGGTACTACTCCGTCAGCTCGGCCCCCAGCGCCCACCCCGGAGAGGTCCACCTCACGGTGGCCGTGCTGGCATACAGGACCCAAGGTGAGGCGGGGGACAGGGGGGACGGGGCCAGGACCCCGCAGTGACCCCCGCGGCGGGGTGGGGGGTGTGGATCCCTCACCAGCGGCCCTCTCCCTCCTCCCCACCCCCTAGATGGGCTGGGCCCCCTACACTACGGGGTCTGCTCCACGTGGCTGAGCCAGCTCAAGACTGGAGACCCAGTGCCCTGCTTCATCAGGGGGTGAGTGAACACTGCAGGGGCAGAGGGGCGCGCAGGAGGGGCACGGGAGGAGGAGGGCGTCTGTCCAAGCCAGGATGGACAGACCACCACGTGGATGGCCGAGAACCGATGGATGGGCCGGCTGCACGGAGGGGGAGGGGAGAAGCCTTGGTGGAGCATGTAAGTGGGAGCAGGCAGGCCCCACCTAACCCAGCCAGGACAGGGCATCCCGTTAAGCCACTCACTTTGCAACTCTGGCTTAGCTTCGGGCCTCTCACTGATTCGAACTTCAGGTCCTACCTTGAAGCCGCAGCTCCCAGGAACGGGCTGGGATCCCACCCCAGCAGGGCCTGTCCCTTTTAGAAGGTGTACATGTCCCTTCCTACATCCCTGGGGTCCCTCGGATGTTGGCAGGCAGGCACCTGGGAACTGTGCTCCACCCGCCTTTAGTCCAGGGAAAATTATTTAGCTCACCATAGTGTCAATGAGGACTCAAGGGAAAGGGAAGGATCTCAGGACACCCTGCCCTCCCTGCTGTGTCCAGAAGTCTTGCCCCATCCAGCACCCAGGAGCTGGAGGCCTAAGGTGGCACAAGCAAGAGTTCCCAAGATGCACCATCCAGGCCCAGTGACCCGAACCCATCCAGCAGACCAAATTACAAATAAACTGCCCATCTAGTGAACACAAACCAAAGGCCGATATTGAGGCTGTGGTTTCAAATACACTCAGTGAGCCCACTATGAACCAAAAGGCTGTCTGCCCTTCCCTTCCCCATGCTTTCTATATCTCCTAAACTGAGACATCAAAACGTACTTCAGTTCCAACCTGAGCTTTACTTCCTTTGATGGAACCTCCAGAAACCACAGGTCCAGAGAGTCTCTGCCAACACGGAGAGTTCTTTTCCTAAACACACCATGCTCACTGTAAGCTAGATGCAAGCAGGTTAAGCTCTCCCCTCTCCACCCTGCCGAGGTTGTTAAGAGTTAGGGGGTCTGGGGGGACAGAGAGGGCCTGACGGAGGGTGTCTTGGCCAGGGCTCCCTCTTTCCGGCTGCCGCCTGACCCCTACGTACCCTGCATCCTCGTGGCCCCGGCACTGGCATTGCCCCCTTCCGGGGATTTTGGCAGGAGCGGCTGCACGACATTGAGAGCAAAGGTGAGGCCGCGGCCCAAGGGAATGACCGGAAGGCAGGAGGGAGTCAAACAATTTAGGGGGACCAAGGGGCAGGGAGCTAAAAGGCAAGAAACAGGACTCCAAAGGTGAAGTTTATTAGACCAGGGGGGTGGGGGTACCCCTAGAGACCAGAGCAGTGCCCCATTGGTCTGGCTTCCTGGATTGAATTAAGGACAAAGGGAACCTGGAAGCCTAGAGAAGACACAGTTGGGACTCAGAAGACGGAAATGCCCCAGGTGGACTCTGGACTGTGTCAGAGGTCAACAAAGTGTGTCTGAGATCCCAGGAAGCTGAAGGGCGATCAAAAGAAAGGGGGCTTGTGACTAAGAGGAAGGCGCAGAGTACAGAAGCTGAAGGTGTGGGAGACCGTGGGGTCCGAGCAGGGAGGGCTGGTTGTCTCAGGCCGCAGGGTTACATGATCCCAAGGGCACAGATTCTGAGTCAGAAGGCCCTGCTGTAGCACAGTGTCACCACTGGCCATCCCGCCAGAGGAAAGTCACCACCTCCTGTGACCTTGGGCTTCTCTGTGAAAACATCTAGCCCTCTCCTAGAGGCCAAAGAGTGGAGAGTGGTGGTTTCTGCAGGAAAAGGTGGGCGCTCGGCCTGAGTGAGGGAAGCCAGTGGAAGGTGTCCCCTGAGCTGGGTCCCCCAGGAGGGGTTGGGGGCGCTCTCAAGCAACAGTGATGCCTGCAGGGCTGCAGCCGGCCCCCATGACCCTGGTGTTCGGCTGCCGGTGCTCCCAACTCGACCATCTCTACCGCGACGAGGTGCAGGACGCCCAGGAGCGCGGGGTGTTTGGCCGCGTCCTCACCGCCTTCTCCCGGGAACCTGACAGCCCCAAGGTGCGGGACCCTGAGGGTGCTGGGGTAACCCGAAGCCAGGGACGGAGGAAGAACCTCTGTGTGCTCCAGCTGGGCTCTAAGACCCAGGCTGGCCCGGCCCACTCCGATCGGCTCGTTGGGCCCCCTTTGGGTTCCGCTCGCCCTCACCCAACCCCCGCCCCCGGCTCCGCTCCATCTCTCCAGACCCCAGCCCCGCGCACCTGGGCCCCACCTGGCACCCAGGGCATCTCTTTGCGCCCAGGACCCGCCCGGCTCCCTCGCTCCCCGGGGGTCTGCCCTTCGCTCCGCAGGCCCCGCCGGGGTCCGCCCCTAACCCCGCCTCCCCTTCAGACCTACGTACAAGACATCCTGAAAACCGAGCTGGCTGCCGAGGTGCACCGCGTGCTGTGCCTCGAGCGGGGCCACATGTTTGTCTGCGGTGACGTCACTATGGCAACCAGCGTCCTGCAGACGGTGCAGCGCATCTTGGCGACAGAGGGCGACATGGAGCTGGACGAGGCGGGCGACGTCATCGGCGTGCTGCGGGTGCGGAGGGGCGGGGGCAGGGGGCGTGGCCGGGCCCCGGGCCAGACCCGGACGGGGGCGGGGCCGACCTCCACTCCACACTGCCACCGGGGTTTTGATCCTCCGCCCTCTTTCCCTCCCAGGATCAGCAACGCTATCACGAGGACATTTTCGGCCTCACGCTGCGCACCCAGGAGGTGACAAGCCGCATACGTACCCAGAGCTTTTCTCTGCAGGAGCGGCATGTGCGGGGCGCGGTGCCCTGGGCCTTCGACCCGCCCGGCCCAGACACCCCCGGCCCCTGAGACCCCTCTTGCTTCCCACTGCAGTTCCCGGAGAGGGGCTGTCTTTCCACTACGGCTCTACGGCTCTACCGCTGTCCTGTCGGCCCTACCGGGACCGGCCACCTCTCCCTCCCCTCCCAAGGTTACTTCCCACCGTCTGTCCAGTCTATGGAGACTGTTCAGATTCCCTGTACTATCTCATCCTCTCATCTCTAGGTCTGTTTCCCCACCCTAAGTCTATCTGGAAGACCCCTCTCAGCAGTGGTATTCCAGAGCCTACAGCCAGCCCTTTGGTGTTTAGGTGAACTTTAGATTCCCCTCCGCCTCTCTCCGGAAATATCTTATCTTGAAACCTGATCTCTAAATCATTCAAATATTTATTATTGAAGATTTACCATAAGAGAGACTGGACCAGAAGTTAGGAAACCTACTAAGATACCTAAGCCAGCGCTGTCAATTACAGTTACAGAATAATGACAAGCTTTGTCTTTTAACTTGTGCGCAAGGTGTTGGGGTGGTAACTCTTGGACGGAGGAGTCCTGTCCCACAGGCTCCTGACTCCTGCCCTGGAGAAGCCTGGTTTCCAGCCAAGAGCAGGCAGTTCTCCAGCGTGGCTTTCCTGATCTTGACTGGGAGCAGGGACCGCCCTGGCTGCCAGGCGTGGGGAGTCCAGGACTGAGATCACAAAGATGAGCAGCACAGCCGTGAGCAAACTGCACTGCTGGCTCCCCGCCTTCTCAGACGCCACGCCGCCCTGAGCTCCAACCCGCCAGGCCCCTCTAGTCTTTTCTGCTCACAGTCCCCATAGGAACCTGAGGGCCAGAGGAACCTGAGCACCTACTGCCTTGCAGGCCCCGTCCCTCACCGCTTCCTGATGTGTCGCTTGGCCTCTACGCTGGCCCTGCCCACGCGCACGAGGTCACTTGGTAACTTCTCCCTGGGCCACCACTCCAGGACCGACAGTCAGCCCTTAGCCCCTCCACGTGGGAACTGTCTCCAAGACGTGTTTCCTGAGGCCTTGGGCAGCTCCTCTCCTACCGTTCCTCTGTGCTCTGGGCGAGTTCAATGACTCCCAAGTCCTGCCCAACTAAAGCATCTGTGGGGGTTTTGAAAGAGGGCTCGGGTTGCCTTTCCACTCCGCCTCGCCCGATCTCCTATGACTGGAGAAGCCAGGGAGCCTGGGGGAGGAAAAGCTCTTGTCAGGCGTCCAGGGGTTCAGGTTCCAGAGATGATCACCCCCGTCACCCCAAATTCCCACCGCTCTTCCCGCCCCTCCAAGTCTGACACCACCCAATATCCTACCCATTCCTCCACCCCTGTGAGACAATACTGACCCCCGAGGAGCTCACTCAGTCAGTGCTAGTAGCCTGGCCAGGCTCCTTCTGGGTGTCTGTGGGCTCCCGGAACCCTCCAGGAAACAAACTCTGGGTCCTCTGGGCCCTCCACTGCTGTCTGGGGCTGGAGCAGGACTGGAGCCTGGCGAGAAAGGCCATGGGTTGGGCAACGCCATGATGGCCGCAGCTCCCCAGCGTCTGTCCCCTGCACACCCTGACTGCCTCACCATCACTGGACCAGCACGGCTTCTCTTCATCTGGAGAGAGGGTCTGTGGGGGGCTGGGCCAGGGCCGGGACAGCGGGGAGGCTGCGGCCTCGCCCCACAGTTCCTGCTGCTGCTGCTGTTGATGGAGCTAAGTGGAAGGGAGAAGATGAGAGGCCTCAGTCCTGTCCCGGTGTGCGGCCCAGCCCCAGGCCAGGTGCAGAGGCTGGCGACACTCCTCCCCCAGCTCCTGTTGAGTAACTCCTTACACTCCAGCTCCTTCCACACCCTCGCCTTTGTTCAGCTGCCTCCTCCCTCCCCTTCTCTTTTTGGCATCCCCTCTGCTCACTTGGTGCAGGTAGATGGCGTGGAGACTCATCTCAGCAGATGCAAGTTCTGGGAGCTGGGCTAGCTTCTGGCCCCCAGTGCCTCCCGGGGACACACAGCTAGAACAGAGGGCGCAGTCGATCGTGAAGGCATGCACATTCCCCAGGGAGAGCCTGACTTCAGCTCCCCTTCGACATCGCGCCCCACTCCAGTGCCCCTTCTCCTGGAGGATCAGCCCCACCTCTGGCTCCCAGCATCTCAGGCCCCTACCCCTCACCTTGAGTCCTGGGTAATTCGGGAAAGGGAAGCCAGGAGGCTGGCCGTGGCTGCGGCCGGGCAGGGGGCTGTGGGGCTGAGGTCTTGAGGCGACCGATGGGGCTGCACCAAGAGGTTGGCCAGGAAGGCCTCCGGCTGGGAGAGAGGAGAGGGTCAGAAGAGAGAACAGAGAGGGAGGAGGTCTGGGAAGGCAAGAGAGCAGACGGCACCAGCGAGCAGGTTAATAAAGGGGTGAGGCAGACGGTGGTGGGGACGGGAGGGCAGATGGCAAGCCCCGCTCCGACTCACCAGAGGGGAGGGAGAGTTGCTGAGGATCCCAGGGGCAGGGGGGCTGCGCACCGAGCTGCGCCCCAGGCGGCTGCATCTTGCTGCACCCTGCCGCGCAGGTGCCCCAGGAACTTGGAGCTGTGGCCTGGGGGGCGCCATTGTGGGTGAACCAGGGAGAATCTCATCAAGGAAAGTTCCGTCTTCCCGTCCTCAGCGCGCTGAGACAGTGAGGCCTCGGTCTGTCCCTCGGAGAGCCACTGAAAGGAACGATGGCCCTTCATGTGCTGCCAGGATCAGGCAGCGCAGCTTGCGGGGTCTCAGATCCCCGACCAGGAACTGAACCGGGGCCCTGGCAGTGAAGGCGCTAAAGCCTGACCACTAGGCAACCAGGGAACTCCAGCCAACTCCACTTGAAGAGGTGCGCTGGGGGCCTCGTGGGGTAGGCAGGACAGGAAACACTAGCCCCAGGGTGAAAGGATGGAGGCCACAAGGGGACAAGTTCAAGATCAGCCAAAAAAAAAACACAGCCGGAGGGCAGGACCCAGGTCCAGACCCAGTGCTAGCGTATGGCACGGGCGCAGTGTTCTGCCGGCCTGTGCACACTGGCCCATATGCCCTTGGTCAGGAAACCCACTCGTGCCCCAGCCCCATCCACTGACCACACCGTTTCTCTCCAGTGGTCTGCGCTCCTACTTACTGGTGTGTGACGGTGCTGGGCACCCTCTTAGGGCTCTCCACCTGTCATGTCACGTGATCCTCCTAAGAGCCCCAAGCACTGGCTAGTCATTGCCCGCATTTGAGAAATGAGGGCTCAGGAAGTGAAGTGGGGAGCTCGAGGTTGCAGGTGCCAAGCAGTGAAGGTGGGGGTGGAACCCAGTTCTGCTTCTAGTGAGGTAAGCCAACGCCTACCCAGCCTACCTACCCCACACCTCCGGGGACAGGCTCTCACCTGAGGGTGGCCATGCCGCTTCACGTCCATAAGGGCAAAGGAGCAGATGTCGCCGACCCCGGCCACATCCACAGTAAAGTGCCGAAAGAAGTCGATAATCTCCAAGCTCGGGGCCGAAACCAGAAGATCAGAAACAAGGGAGTGAGGACAGGGGACAGGAGCTCCTCCACCAGGGAGACCTGGAGAAACCAGGCCCGAGGCCGAGAAGGGCTTGCTGAGGGCAAACAGACTCGCCTGGTAGGCAACCTCCAACCCCTTCACTCCGGGTGCTCTCCCCTAGACCCCGGCGGGCAGCCAAAAGCCCCAGCAGCGCCGCTTCCGGCCTGACCCTCACCGCTCGGTATTGCAACAGCCGCGCCATCTGCCTGTAAGAGCTGGTCCTGCCGGCAGGGCCTGTCTCCTCGGGGAGGTAGTGCATGTGGGCCAAGGCCGCCTGCAGCAGGAGCTGCGGCGAACGGCCTTGGCCTTGCTCATCCGGAATGAAAGACCTAGAGGGCGGGATCGGGGTTGGGAAAGAAGGAGGCCTGCGGTTCAGAGGATGTGCAGGGGGGGTGGGAGGAGAAGGAGGGGTGCGCGGAGGCTCCGACCTAGGACCGAGGAAAAGGGCCCCCTCCCGGCCCTCTGCCATCGCACCTGGCCACCGTGGCCGCGATCCCGAGAGCGGTCATGGCGGTGAGCACGTGCTCCACGGCGAGCACGTCCTCGTCGTATACGGTGAGCACGAGCAGCGCGGCCAAGGGCGCGCCGGCGAAGAAGACGAGCTGGCGGGCCAGCAGCGCCAGCAGGGGCGCGGGGGGCGCGGCGGCGCGCAGGAAGGCGGCGGCCGGGCGGTAGGCGCGGGCCAGGCGCGCGCGCAGCTCGTGCGGCAGCTCGTTGAAGTGGCGCAGCTGCAGGCGGGCCAGGCGGGACCAGCGGCGCATCCCCAGCGCGCCAGGCTCGTGCCGCAGCAGCTCGGCGTGGCTGTAGAAGGCGTGCAGCACCTGCCAGGCCAGCACCAGCGGGCTCAGCGCCAGGTTCGCGGCCGCCAGCAGTAGCACCGTGCGCCGCCAGCGCGCGACCAGGGCGGCCCGCCGGTCGCCACGCTTGTAGGCGTCGGGCAGCTCCCAGCCGCCGCGGAAGAGCGAGAAGGCCCGCGGAAGAGGAGCAGGTCGACGTTGAGCGCCAGGCCGCGGCTGAGGAAGGCCGCGCTGCCGCCCCAGGGCAGCGAGGCGCGGGCGGGCAGCAGCCCCTTGTTGGCCAGCGCCACCTGGTAGTTGGTGTAGCGCAGGATGCGGTGGTGGACGTCCAGCTCCGTCAGCGGCCTCGGCTGCACGCACAGCCCCCCGCTCCTCTGCAGCGCCAGCAGGCGAGACTGCACCTCTGCCCAGGGCACCGAGCTGAGCTCTTCCTGCGGAGAGCCGTCGGCTGAAGCCAGCGCCCCCGACCGATCTCCATCGCGATGCCCACCCTCCGCGTGGCCAGAGCGGCATCCCGGCGTGCCCTCCCTGCCGGCCTCACCCGGGCCCCTCCCGCCGGAAACCCACTGCCTTTCATGGCCGCCCCTTCGCCCTCCTCTCTGCCACCCACAAGGGGCACCTACTTCATCCTCGGTCTGAACCGCCCTCCCCAGGCCCTTGCCCATCTTGGGCCAGGAGTCACGTGCTCCCCAGAGACTCCCGCCTCCTCATAAGCTAAACTCCATAGGTATATGAGCTCGGCCCCTTCCAAGCAGATCTTCCAGACACGCCCCCTCCCCATTCTGGCAGCCCTACAGGCACAAGGCACACCACAGCCACAGGTAACAGGGCGATCACTCTCCTTCCTAGGGTGCCAGCCAGCCGGGCGCAGAAGCCGCACAAGCTTTTACCTCGGCATGCTTGGAGACCCCACCCCCACCCCCATCCCCTCCATCAGATTAATCTTCCTAAGGCAGTGGCCACATCCCCATCTGGGGTGGGGGGAGGCCATCAGACCTCACTTGCTGCTCCACTGCAAAACTCATTTTAGCCCAGTTTCACCCAGCTTCCCCAGCCCAGCTTAGTCACATCCCTCCAGGCCAGCATTTCCAGTCCACCCCAGGGTCTCCCCTACCTCTGAAAGGAAGCAGGGAAGAACAGAAAGAAGGAAGGAAAGAGAGAAGAGGTCAGGCGCCTTCCTGGAGGAGCGGCGGCCAGCTCCCGACCTTCCCTGCGTCCGTCCCCAGCCCTCTGCTGTGGCTCAGGCTCCCCTACTCAAGGGGGCTTTCGGAGGACCTCTCCCCTTTGCTGCACTGGAGGGCAGGGTTCTGGGCTTCTGAGGGGAGCAAGGGAAGCTGACTGCCGAAGGTAGCCTTTGTGCTGTGCCTTAGAGAGTAAGCACAGAGGCAGATGGAGTGAGGCCAAGAGGAGGAGGAGAGAGCGGAGTGTGGCCAGGGACAGTGAAGGGGCCCACGAGGCAGCTTCCTGCAAAGAGGAGCCAGGAGCGGACGGGCTCCCCTGACGGGCCTGAACGCTCAGTGGCAAGCTGGTAGGTCTCATCGCTGCCCGAGATGCTCACTGCTCCCCGCTCCCGGCCCAACCCCTTTCCTTCATGGGGCCTGGAACGCCTTCTCACCTCCTATCCTTCCCAGCCAGGTCTCAGTTCTTTCTACTCTGTAAAACCAGAGGACCACCCCTTTAAACCCCCATCGTCTGGACCACAAGTACGTGGCTGTACATATCTTCCATAACCATCTGCATCAACTAAGGGCCACAACAGTAAGGATCTCGGGTTCTAAGGGTGGTACTCCACTTCCTAGCATTATTTGGGGCCAAGCCTAGGTAGGTGTGTCACAAAGGTCTGCCCTCTTAACAGTGGCTCCTCCTGTCTGCACAGCCTGCCACTCCTCCCCATCCTCAGCCCCCCACCCCCGACAGGGCACCCCTCCACAGACACGCTCATCCAACTCACTGGGGGGATGTGCAGGGCCTCCCTGTAAAACACCTGGATGTCCCAGTAGCTGAAGAGGCTGCAGACCGAGCGAAACAGCTGGAACAGCCAGAAGGCGGCAGCCAGGATCAGCAGGAAGACCAGGAAGGGGCTGGAGCAGATCCTGCGTGAGGCGAGACAGAGAGCAGAGACAAAGTAGGGGCCCCATAGCAAGGGAGACCCATCTCGGGGAGTGATGGAGGTCAGGGAGAGGGGGCCCTGCCAGACCAGTGATTCTCAGAGTGTGGTCCTAGAGGTCCCTCGACTCTTGTGTCTGCAAGGTCAAAAGTTTTCAGCTAAAATTCAGATTTTCTGCCATTTTCCTTCTCATTCTCCCAAGAGTATTCAGTGGACTTTTCCAGAGTCTATGTGACATCATGTTCACAGACGGGATGTATGTTCCTACATTCATAGATTTTAAAGCCGTTCTTGACTTTGACATCTAACAAGGTAAATGCAGATAGGATGCTCAGAACAAAAGCCCCTGGGAGCTGGTTCTCAACAAACATTAAGTGTATTAAAGCTGTATTCTCCACCAATATTAAGCAGATTGAAGGTGTCCTCAAGCCAAAACCTTGGAGAATGGATGATCTAGACCAAGGAACAAAAGGAGGGGAGGCTTTTGTATTGGTCTCCCCGAGCCCCTGCCCCCGCCGGCTTTCACTCACCGCTGGGCACACTGCGAGGAGGGTAGGATGGCGTCCGACAAGGTCACTTTGCTGTGGAGTGGCCCAGGTCGTGTTTGGTTACTCGGTTGGTTGGCAAAGAGAACACTGTAATCCACGCAACGAAGGAGGAAGGTTGTGAAGGTGACGATGAAAATGAATTGTCTGGGACGAGAGGAAGAGCAGTGCTCAAGCCTGGGGGCTGAGTGGGCTCCTGCCCCAGCCCCAGGCCCACTGAGTTGGTTAGCACCTCCTGCTGGGCCCCTGGGCACATCTCACCCCAGCTGGAAGACATCCTCCAGCAGGATACAGGTAAAGCCGTTCCTCTGGTGGTAGCTGTAGATGTGGCCTCAAGTCAAGAAGTCAGCCTGAAGCCTGATGGGCTTTTCCTGAGGATGCCTCCCCAATCCCACCCCAAGTCCCCAGACCACGGCACCCGTCCCCATGCCTGCCGTGCCCCTTCTGCCAGGCTGCGCACAGGAAGGATATCTTGGTGAAGAAGCTGTCCAGGTTCTGGATGTGGTGCCAGGAGCCTGGGCACAGAAGGGAGAGCATTGGGGTGTGGCACTCACCTGACTCTGTGCCCTCAAGCTGCTGCCAGAGGCCCAGCCAGGGGCGGGGGGGGGGGGCAACCCTAGAGACTCCAGGGCCTCCCCAGCCCCACACCCACCCACTCACTTCGGAGCCCCTCTGGCACATGAAGCAAGGGCTGCTGCTCCTCCGCATGGAGGGGTGAATCTTGGGACCCCTCGGGGTCACCGTCCTCCAGCCGCTCGTAATCCTG